>CM054803.1:13618741-13732572 GCA_028984105.1 Lavandula angustifolia
CTTTGAGCAAGTTAAATCCTTCAGGGATCTTTTTATATATGTCACTATCTAGTGAATCATATTTATAGATATTTACTACATCCATAAGGCGCATAACAAGTCTTTTGTGACATAAGTAGATTAATCAAAACTCTAAAATTTTGCGTCAATTCTGGGAGAGTTTTCATAATTGATTCTCGGTCTTTGAGAGAGACTTGTATTACGGGTATTGCCCTATATCTCGCAATTTTTATTTCTCTTTCAAACAAAGACACATTCATATCCTTCGGGGATATTTTTCCGGATTTGAACTACATGTCCAAATATTTTTCGGCTTTCTAGGGAATATTAACTCACCTTGTATGACTTCTTTCCTCTTTGGCCAATTATTTCTATCTTGACAATCTCTTATAGATCGTCGTTGATGATCCTCTTTTATCATTTCAATAGTCATATTAAAAGGCGAAAATACCGTCGTGCGTCCACAACGATATTTGATCTCTCCAATATATTGAGATCTCATTAATTTCAGATGCTTGTAGTTCTTCAGGAACTTCATTTGATTGATTAATCATTATCGTCATTGTTTGGTTCATATGTTATGCCCATTTTCTTAGACACAAAATTTCTTTTAGAACCAATTGGTCGACCATATTTTTTGACGAACTTTATATACATTTGCTACCATTTGTACTTGTCCTTCAGGGATATTTATTCTGGCGGGGGTGTTTGTAGCAAATGTATAATATTGTCACTTCTTTTATATTAAAAGCATCAAGAAGGTGGTGTGCAATCTTTTGCAATGAGTCTTTTGACTTCTTGTTCACATTAATTACTTCTAGAATCCAAATGTGACTAGTTTGTTCTTGTGCTTTTTGTTGGATGTAGATTTCACATTGATTACTTCAGGAATCCAAATGTGACATATGTTTCACCTAATGTTGGGAACGTTATTTTATCATAATAACAATCTTCTTGTGAGACTCGTTTTTATACGTACAAAACCATTGATTATGCACATGAGAAACTAAGTGTTGAATCTCAATTCCAAAGTAATATAATATAAGTCCTCTTCAGGAGGAACTTAGAGTTTAATAAACTCGCTAGCTTTATCAAGACAATTCTTCTTGAGGGAATTGAGTTCTTTATTATTTGAACTTGTAGTTCTAACAAGTGCTACATTTCTTCTAGAAATCAAGCAAATGAAAATTCTTTTATTAAGAGATTCTTCAGGATCTCTATGTTGAACTCATATAAATTTTCAATTATGTAGCGCATGATAGTTGCTCGTGAATGTCCAAACCTCTCATGTCAAAACATAAAGCCCTTTGAACTTCCGGTTCATGACATGGTTTGTCTCACTTGTTTTTATAAATGTGTAATACATTTAAAATGGTATTGTGATAACTTTTCTTTTGTTAGCTTCCGGCTAAATAGAAAAGAATCACTACCTGCTTATATAATTTCACTATGTTATCCATTGCATATCCTTAAAATGTAGTAAGTGTCTTCTAGACTTACTAGAGTAAAGGGCATGTTCAATAGTTAATTTAGTATAATTTGATATAATGATACAAGCTCTTCGGGAGCCTTTAATGATGTTCGATGCACTAGATTTTAAAATCTTGCAGTTTAAAATGTAACTACTCATATCGAGCTTTAGGGAGGACAAACAATTAATATCTTGACGCAATCCTGCTGGGATGCTTCGTTTCATTCTATTATTATCTCCATATGCCTCTTATTGGCATATGAGCATCGACATCAAGATTTCATTAATGTCAACAAGACATAAATGTTGTTTTTCATTCAGGAATAACATATATCATCGAAAGTACGAATTGCTCGTTAAGAGCATTTAATATTCTTCTAGAATATAAATGATGATACTTCAGGAGCAAAAGTTAAATAGTGTATAAAAATACTATATTTGAGGCATTTCCACAAACATGTGATGGTAATGTTAATATCACATTATGGTCATTCTTCAGGAATGTAATTGTGCTACTTTCAGAGCAAAAATTTACTTTTATTCAAGATAAATGAAATCAATAAATTTTGAGATCTACCGGATCTCACAACTATTCTTGAAAAGAAATTAAGCAACAATAGATATTGAAAATGCAGTTGTCAAGCATAGAGGAGCTCTTGCTACCACTCCATGTAATTAGGTAATACATTAAATTACAACATACCTTTATATATTCATTGTTCTTTAGGAATATGTAATCTTCATCAATAATATTAATTGTGCTACTTCTTGGGAGCAACAATTAAAGTATGATTGTTGTGATATATGATTTCAAAATGACAAGTTTTAGTTGTTCCAAGAACATATAGAGATAATTGTGCTACTTCAAGAGCAACAATTAGAGTTATGAACATATAACATTTGCCAAAATCAAGAGCTTGAATTTTTCTTCAAGAACATGTAATATTCTTCAGGAATACAAATTGTGCTACTTCAGGAACAACAATTTTACTCTATATTAAACCACTTCAGGCGAAATGTTAATATTTTCTAGAAACCCAATTGTTCTTTAGGAACGTATAGTGTTCTTTGGGGATATCAATTGTGTTACTCGGGAGCAACAAAAATAACAATTCAAAAACTAAGATTCGCCTATCAATAAGATATATTGTATGAATTGCTCAGCACGTAATATTCTTCAGGAATATTAGTTGTGTGCTACTTCAGGAGCAACAAATTAAGTTTACATTTATATATATAAATATAAATATTATACAGTATGCAGAAGAAAAAAAAAACTGAGGTATATAGTAAATACATAGATAATATTAATAATTCTTTAAGAGTCTATAATATTCTTCAGGAATATTAAGTTGTGCTACTTCTGGAGCAACAATTAAATCATTTCAATAAATAAATTCAATTGTTCTTTAAGAGCTTATGATATTCTTCAGGAATATGAATTGTGCTACTTCAGGAGCAACAATCTAGATTCAACATAAATAAATAAAAGTGTATGTAAAATAAATGTTCTTCAAGAGCATGTAATATGCTTCGAGAATATTGATTGTGCTACTTTTGGAGCAACAAAAGTTAAGTAATATTCTTCAGGAATATTAAGGTATTGTGCTACTTCAGGAGCAATAACATATAAGTGTAATAATTTCCTCAAAAGACGTACATGATTCAAAACAAGTAGTAAGTGATTTTATTCTTCCAAACCATGCACGAAAATAATATTATTCATCTTATCATATCACCGCACAAATCAAAAACCATAGCCCCATTTGATTATTTTATTGAAAGGAAAATATGATATACGAAAAGATTGGCAATAAAAAATTGAAGGGAGGTTGGCAATAAAAAAAATTGTTTGTGCTACGTAGTAATGTCAAACAACAATCGAAAAAGGGCATTTGAAAAGAAATTGATACCTTCGGCCGTGGATTTTTTTTCTTTTGGAAGGAGAGCGTTTTCGTGTTGATAACGTGTTATAAACTAAATAGAACGAGAGAATAATAGAGAGAGCGGAAAATAGATATGTATTATTATAAGGGTGGAGACCTCCATTTATAAAGTACAAGATAGACTTATAGACTGCTAGGGTTTAGATATGGTCATCATCATATACATAGTAAATCTTATCTACAACAATAATATATTTATTCAAGAGGAATATATAAACATATTAGCACATAACAATTTAAAAAGAAAAAAAAAAAAAAAGAAAAAAAAACCTTATCTTTAACGCTAAAATTGTTATGAATTTTTATTTTATATATTTTCAAAGCATTAGTAATACATATTAAATCAAATTAGAGACGCAATAAAGATACTATAACAACTTAACATGCTTATACAAGCTTCATAAATAATTACACATTGTAATTATGTGCACATCAAGTAGACAACTCGAAGACACAATGATGAAACACTTAAAGCAAAACATCTGTTAACATGTCTAAGAGATAAACATATTAGAGATAACTCATGACAGAGGATAAGAATTCTTTTTTTGGAAATTCACTAATCTTTTGAGATTTCTTTCAACTTGTGGATTAATTGTGTGATATTAATTTGTGTAAGAGGTTGAAATAGTAGTGGTCTTACTTTGGGAGCAAAATCGAGATAGTACTAGTTGTACCTACAGTTGCATATCCGCGAATCGAGACCTCTATGCCTTCGCTCATTTGAGCAGCTCGTTGTTACTAGAGCTATAAAGTCTCTAGTTATTGGTGGGCTGCCAGTTACGATTATCACTCTTAGTGCGGTCGCAGCTGTCCTCGCTGTTCATAATTCCACGCGTAAGTTTCTTATAGACAATCATGTTATATTACTTTTCTTTTCAAATACAAAATAGAATAATTATTTTTTCAGATCTAACTGAATGTTGTTATTTACAGCGAGTGGGCATTCTACGGCACTTGGAATAGTATTTTCAACACTCGTTTTTCTCGATATAAATTGTCCATTTTGTTGTGGGGTATAAGCATAGCTAGAAATGTCAAAACTAGTCCCAACCCAATGAGCTGGGCTAGCCTGACCCGCCTTTAGTTTGGGTGGAGTTGAGGCGGAATTTAGAGGGTATTTACAAGGCTCAAATCATAGGTTGTATCCGTCCTCGTGATGGTGAGATAAAAATATTTACTAACTAGAGGTTCACCTTTATCTTTGGTATTTTGATCACTTGGTAAAGATGATTTGTGCTTTTGCATCTTTAAGAAGATGTAGTATATTTCTTTGGCTCAAGAACATGCCAGTAGCTGAATATAAAGTCCATTTGAACTGACTTGTTCAGGTGCTAGAAGCTGCTAACTTTGAAAAAGAAAAATAAATTCATTAAACTTTGCATCTCTAGAGATGATTATGTTTCTAGAGACAAGATCTAAACAGTTATACCTTTTCTTGGAAGTAGAATATCCAATGAAAACGCATTTGACAAGTCTTTTCAATTAATTTATGTTGATATTTCTACCCTACAGAGTTTCAAGAGGAGAGTTGAAGTTTAACACACTGCTTGGAAGACAGATTTATGAAATAAAGCCTGAACTGCATGAGACCAAAATCCCTTAGGTTTATGAGATTGCAATATAATAGACTTTGTTTTCAACATAGTGTCTCTATCTTTTTTTCCTTTCTAGAATACCTTCTATTGAGGAGGAGTATAATTCCATTTGAGCTCAGAAAAGTTGACATGAAGTTTGAGATATATTCCCTTCCATTATCAGTTCTTAAAGTCCTAATGGTGGATTTGAAAATGGTTTCTAACAAGATTAAGAAAGCTTTCAAAATGTATGCCAACTTCCTTTTTAAATTTCCTGAGATATATGAACGTGGATCTAGAGAAAACTTGCAAGAAGCCGGAAAAAAGTTCATCATGTTCAGCCTTTTTTAGGACAAGTATTTTGCATTTGTAGTTGTACTTGTATAGAGGAACAGAGCACAACCTTTGGCTAGGATTATGATCAATGTTGGCCTTGAACTTTTCTTTTTCAACTATCTCAGTCATAGTTTTCATATATATTTTCTGCTTTCTATTTCATCACTTGCTAACTCAGTTATGAATTTTTCAGCTCGGTATCTTAAGAGGAGAGCACTGGGCTCCAGACGTGAATCAAATCACGCCGCTTCATGCGATAATGACTATGACAAGATTGCTTGTGAGTAGCCTACTCCCTCCCATAACCTACTACTATGCGTTCGGACAACAAAAGGGAAAAATTTGTAGTGGCTCCCACAGTCTGCATATTGTGCATCCTCTTGCAATCAATTGAAAGAGCAGTTGTGCGACACTGTACAAAGTCGTCTCCCAAGGTCCTACTTGGGGACTGTCGAAAGCTACACGAGTTGTGGGATTCCTGCTCCCGTTGCCGCTTTTGGAGTCAGCCGATTACTACTCGTAGTTATTGCTCGCAGTTGATTTAACTAGTTTATCAATGTTGTAATGATGCTTAAGAACTTTTAGGCGGTATTTGTTCTCTATTTGACTGTACAAAATCAGCTACACCAAGACTTTTTAGTCTGTTACTCCAAGAACTTTAGCTTTTTTTTTTTTTTTTTGTTAATGTTGCTTTCTTTTTTTAAATGTTGTAATGATGCTTAAGAACTTTTAGGCTTGCTTTCTATCATTTACTTATTTGTTAATGTATTTTCGCACATGATATATTTTCGCATATATTATATTTTGACATTATATATACATATAGATAAAATCGATTAAGGTTGAGTCATAACCTTAATAACACAATTTAATATAGGTGAAAGTCAAATAGATCATAGTTATAAGCATTTACTTCAATAACATAAATCAAACATAAAGTGTAAACTTAAGTTTTTCTGTAGAAGATATTAAGCAAAAGATTCGTATTATATTATTTTTCTTTTCGAATACAACTACATTAATTATTTTTTTATGTCTAACTAAATATTGTTATTTACCGCGAGTGTGCAGGCTGCGGTACTTGGAGTGGTATTTACAGTACTCATGCTAGCTTTTCTCGATGTGAGTTGTCTATTTTGCTGTAAGGTATAAGCATAGCTAAAAATATCAAAACTAGCCCCAAATGATCCCAGCCAATGAGTTGGGATGTACTTGCAGCTGCATCTGGAATACCAAATGATGCAACTATACCCGCCTTTCAGGTTAGAACCTGTGCCAGACCTCTATTCCTTCGCCTATTTGAGCAGCCCGCTATTACTAGAGCAATAAAGTCTCTAGTTATTGTTGGACTGCCAATTATCATTGCTAGTCTCTGTACATACTAATTTATTTATTTTTGAAGTTATTTTATTTACATTTTTATTTATGTATTATACTTTCGCTCATATTGAGTTTCGCACAGATTATATTTCTACAGAAATTGTACTTTGACACTGTATATACTAGATATAATGTGTGTAAGATGCATATAAAAAAATATATAATTATTATAAATATACAAAGTAATACATAGGTAAGAATAAAGGGTGACACTTGCCACTATTTGTTTGGTTGAATGAATTCCCATTTTGTTCGACATTAAATATAAAAAGATACACTCACAACAACTCTAGTGTGAAAATACATTAACTATATTGTTTATTACTTTCGCTTTGTCTAATTAAATCATGTCATTTGTAGGGACATATCAGCTCTGCCATATAAAATCTGATTTGAGGATCATTTCTCAATATGTAAGTTGTAGCTCATTCTCAAAATCTTAATTATTATTCATAATATTATATGATTTGTCGTGCTTTAAATATATAATAAGGTAAATAGGTAAAAATAAACCTTGATACTTACTACCCTTAGTTTTGTTAAGTAAAGAAAATGAGAAAAGAGAAAAATATGAGAAAGAAGTAGGTGAAAAATATATTGTATTTTAAAAATTACGAGAGAAAAAGAAAAGAAATTGAAGTGAAGTGAAAATATATTATATTAAAAATACAAAAATATCTTTAAAATAAAGAGAGAAAAATATTATCAAAGGCAGAATTGTTATTTGCTTAATAAAGTTTCTTTTCACCTCGTTTTCTTTTCATATTTGAAATAAAGAATTATAACGTGGATCCCATCATTTTTTTCTTTCTCTTCCTTTTTTCTTCTAACCAAATAAAATGAAACTCTTCTTCTTCAACTATTTCCGTTACGAGTTTCATTTCTATGTTTTGAAATAAACTATTTTTCTCTAATTGACCATGTGAAATCATTTCAAGTCTTTGTTGCAGAAGTCATCACGAGTAAATCTATAGCACTCATGGCCTAGAAGTAATCAACTTAAAAGGCTTGCCCCTAAATCCTTGAAGAAACTTCCATAGTGTCAAGCATTAAGGGATAGCAAAGGGAAAACTTCCATAGTGTCAAGCATTAAGGGATAGCAAAGGGATGCATGATCAGCAGTCAGTAGCCATAAATTGCTAAATGAAAAGTCTAGGATGGTTTAGTTTTTGAGGTTTTCCTAAGGGAATGTATGTAATATCTTGAAACAACCAATTTCAACTTATTCAAAATAACACAATCATTCACATCCTAGAACATTGTGGAATTGTATAAAATTGTGTAGGATTATAGAGAAAGAGGCACAAAAGGATCAAGATCTTTAATTTATACTCTTAGATTGAATTCATCTTAATCGTCTAATCTTATAATAGTCCCGTTTGGGGAACAACTTAAATAAGTCCTTATAGCAAAATGACTTACTCCCTCTATCCCATAGAAAGTGTCTCTTTCTATGAGGCACGAAAATTAAGAAAGTTATATTGTGTAATCGGGTGTCTAAATGGTATTGGGATTCGAGATTATCCCAATCCCGAAGCAATACCGGCGGAATTGGGATACCAAAATACCATATTTTGGGATATAGTAGGGGTATCGGGATTCATTTTCGTGAGTTAACCGGTATTCGGAATAACCGATGTCAAACTCGGGATTTACTGAAATACCAATATTTTATGAAATAATTATATACTTATTATACACTTATATACTTATACTGGCACTATACATTATACAAGTCCAATCATAATTAATAAGTTAATATTAAATAATAAATAATAATATTTATGAGAGAATTCTAATTTTAGATCAGATAAGAATAAGATAACATATAATTTCGGCAGTCGGCACTCGACGACAGTGTCGCGGGCACTCGGGTCTGTCTCTCTCGAGTCTCCACTCTAGACTGCAGGAGGCTAGGATCAGCAGGACAGATCTGAGCTTCGCCAGATATAATGTAGCGTCACAAGTTGTAAGGTTGCAAATGGTATTCACTCTATCTGCTCATTTGGGTTTGAAACTAGCAATGAACGTTCTTTTTTATTTAACAAGAAATACATTTTTTGGGATTTTCGGTAATCCCGAATACCATTCCCGTTTTAACGGTCCCAAATACCGCTTACCGAATACCGCTATGGGTCGGTATTGGGATGGAATTTCGCCGTATTTCGGGCCCGAATGAAAATGATTTCAAAAAAGATGAAAACCTTACAAAGATGAAAAGAACAAGAAAATGCTATTCCAAAACCGGTCCACTTCAAAAAATCTTGATTTTACCGATGGAAAAAAAAACACAAGTCGGCTTACCGGCGAAATACGAGTTCCCGACGGACTACCGACGGAATAACATAGTCGGTAATTTACCGACGAAAATTGCCGTTGGCAAATGCCGAAATTAAATTAATTTTTTTTTGCCGACAGATATTTCAGCCGGCAATTATTTTAAATTTATTTTATTTTTTAAATTAGAAATATTTTTATGAGTATTTGCCGGCGGAAAATTCAGTCATTACATTGTTTAAAAATTACCGACGGAACTTTCCGTCGGTAAGCCCTAAATCGAATTTAGCGGGCAGAACATCTTTCTTTCACAAATCAGCAACACCAGCGAACGAACGACCGACCCTCCGCGACCCTCCCTCCGAACGGCGCCACCGCCTATTGGTCACCATCCGCCATCGCCGCCACCGCCGGTACCGCCTCCGCCTGCACAAGACCCGCAATTGAAGGCGGCGACTCCCTGTCTTCTCGGCGCACGCAGCCCGTCGACCCTCCCCCTCTGTCTTCTCGGCGCCGGCAATACTTACAGGCGGCAACTCCATCATCATCTTCTACCGCCTTGCCTCCGTAAACAAGGTAGATTTTCTTGGTGTATAACCCATTTTTTGGTTATTGATTTATTGTGTGAAGTTGTCAATTCATTTCAACGATTCAGTTTATTATCTTTGTATAACTATATATAGATACGAAATTGAAAGATTAGGGGGAATCGACTCACTTGATGAATTGAGTTTTGTTGTTAGTTTCGTGGAGGTGTTTTCTAGGGTTGTGAGAGAGAGACTAAGGGATGGATTAGACTAAGAAGAATATAGGAAAGGAAATAAAACAAGTAGAGAAATTTTAAGATTTTGTTGTACAAGGGTTAGACATCTAGACACATCTGAAAAAAGTGAACTGCACAAATTATATAACTAGTGGCTCTTTTTTTGTTGCACAAACAAGCAGAAAGTTTCTGTTTTGATATTATCAAAAGCTCCACATGTTTTGATTGCATGATGAACTTACTTTGCCTTTCTTATTTTTGGTTATTGTTCTACCCGGATTTAGTGCAACTCACACAGTCGTGTTAAGGGAGATATCTGCTGAATTGAAATATAAGGTTCGTATGTATCTTCTCATCTTGATAGGAAAGTTGTCTACATCTTTTGTCGCCCTATATATCAACACATGATGAGATTTCTAATATTATGAACTTCATTAGATTCTGATATATAGTAATTAACTCCTTAAAACTATGAATGGATTTTGATAACTTGTAATTCTGTTTACGAGACTAGATTAGATCTTTTATTCTCCTATAAGATTTTGAGTAATTGAAATTGCTTTCAAATACCAATTATCAAACTGCAAGATCTCTATTACATTTTTCATTCTACTATAAGATTGGACAATTAATTATTTGTTGTTTTTAGGTACATGGCGCCTCCAAGAGGTCGCGGCGGCAGAATTATATCAGCTCCTGCTGAGCATGGAGCCACCCCTTCATTGTCTGAGCATGGGGTGAGTCCTCCACCTATAGGGTCCTCTATCGATTCTTGCTCAGTTGATAGCTGTCGTTGTTTCGAGATTTCAGCTGAGGGGTATGTAGTAATTGTTTTTATCTTTTCAAATATATCAACTATAACTTGGCTAATCCATTTTTCAATAATAAGAGATTGTTTGAGCCATCTGGTTTGGCTCACACAATCGTTGAGTGTTTCAAGAAGATTAATAACCCGATTTGGTTCACTTAGAAGCTGATTCCTACTGAAATTAAGGCACAGTACTTTGAGGAATTTAAGGTAAGTTTTTTTGAAGTTCACAATTCATAATTTAACATTCTAATGTATCTAACATGTATCAATTTGTAAATTACAGAAGCACTTCCGCTGGCCTGCTCATTAGGACCAGACCGTCACCAGATGCGGCACAAAAAGGCGTCGAAGAGGTTCAGTGATTGACACTTCGAGATGAATAAGGAGCACCCTCGAAGCCAGACTAAATCAACACAGAGAGGTGGGAAGCCCTCAATGAATACTGGATGGGGCCAGAGGTTGTCAGCAAGTCGAAAACTGCTTCCTAGTGCCGGAGGTCAGAGCCGGAGTCGGGCGCCGGAATGAGCAAGTACAAAGGAGGATCTCAGTTAGCCCTACAGTATTCCTAGTCTACGGTAAGTCTCATTTTTAATAAGTGTTTAGTCACAAAGTCTTTGTTTTGACACAATTTTATTTATGTATATGATGAATAGGCTGCCGAGAGGGGATGCTCCTTAGAGTCCACGACGTTTCACACTTTCCAAAGTCTCCATTACAAAAATGGAGACTTCTCGAATATGAAGGCGGAGACTTCATGTAAGCACCCAATTACAATATATAGGATATTATTCTAGAGTTGTTAGTTTGACCTTGTTTTGCTTTTATGTTCTATTAGACGGAGGTTGAGCGAATTGCTGCTGAAGAAGGCCCCAACGCGGATAAAAACGCGATTTATCTGCGGTTGGATGGGATTCGGGACAAGAAGCAACGGTTGTACAGTCTCGGAGAGGATGGGAGTAGCTTGATGAACGCCGCCACCCGCAATTCTAGTTCTTCACTTGGGCCATCCCAAAACACCTTCGAGAGGAGGTGTCGGCAGCTAGGAGGGACCTCAAGCAGGAGGTGGCTCAGATGAGGGAGGCGATGGCACATATGATGACGATGTTGGGTTCCTCTAGCCGACGAGACACTTCTGACGACAACCAATCCCCCCCTCCCCTGCCTCTTTATGATTTACATTTATATTGATATTAAATACTTTGATTTATAGATTTACTCTTAATAAACTAGCGTTTATATATAGATGTAGGAGGATCCATTTGGGAAGTAAGAATCCCCTTATATATTTCTGTTTTAAATTTATAACTGTTTTATATTTTGGGTTCGAATTTGATATATATGTGTTTGGTTGATCTTTAAAATTATTAATATTAATACGGGTTGTCGAGAACTGAGTACAAAAAAATTAAAAAATTAACCTTACCGACGGAAACATTTACCAATGAATACATTCCATCGGTAAACTGTCGCTACCTTCTTGCCGACATAACAACCGGCGACATATCCCCGGTCGAATATTCCGTTGGCAAAGAACGCCGCCGGAAAAATTCCGTCGGCAAAATTTACCGACTAAGCATGACCCGACGCCGTGTTTCCGTCGGAGTTCCATCGGTAAATATATTACAGACGGAAAATGACGGAAATTCCGTCGGTAAATCACGAAATTCTTGTTGTGGTCTTACCGTACTGTTTATTGGTAATCTACTAATGAAGTAAAGATAGTGCAGCCACTGCCATATGTACAACCCCATCTAACTGCTAACTGGTATATTTCAACAACTAAACGCATACCAGAGTTGCTACAAACGAAATATAGTTAACAGCACGCGAGAAAATGATTTTATTTGCATGTCTTTGTATTAAAATCATTTATTTGGTATCCACCAAACTGTATATAGTTCAGTATCTAAACCTGCTAAAAAAAGCATTGCATCTCATAAAGAAGTGGCTTGTCATTCACTTTCACATAGCTAGACTTCAGATTCTTGGCTAAGATATTAGTATTAGTGGAAATACAAGTATTTACCCAATCTCACTAAAAAAACACAAAAGTACCCACTAACTATAACAATAGTTATAGAATACCCAATATTACTCATTTACCTTTACTTTTTTCAGTTGGCAATGAGTGCCGATAGGACCCTACGGGTGCCGATAAATTGTCATCGGCACTAGATATTTCAAATTTTAAACAATTGATCCGTAACATGTTGATTTCTTTAAAAAAAATTACAAGTGCCTAAGGGTGCCGATAACATGATCGGTTATCGGCACCCTTAGGCACTCATAGAATAATACGAAAAAGAGTCTCTCTATCGGCCGTAGAAGTTGTAGGCCGATAGAGGGAACATGTTGGTTTAAAAAAAAAAAAAACATAGTGCCTATGGGTGCCGATCATGTATCGGCACCCTTAGGCACTCATAGAATAATACGAAAAGAGTCCCTCTATCGGCCGAAGAAGTTGTAGGCCGATAGGACCGAACATGTTGGTTTAAAAAAAAAAAAAAACAATGGGTGCCGATCATGTATCGGCACCCATAGACACTCATAGAATAATTAGAAAAAAAGTCCCTCTATCGGCCGAAGAAGTTGTAGGCCGATAAAGGGAACATGTTGATTTTAAAATAAAAAATAAATAAATTATGGTGCCTATGGGTGCCGATAAAATAACCGGCACCCTTAGGCACTAAAATTTAAATAACAAAGTGCCTAAAGGGTGCCATAGGCACCCATGTAACACCCATCTAAGACCGAAAGATTTAAAAAAAAAAAAAAAACTGACGAAAATTTAGGGCAAATTGGTAATCTTGGGTATTTGGTGAATATAAGTTTAAGGGATGGATATTTTTGTGTTTTTTTAGGTAAAAATGGGTAAAAGAAGAAAGTTCCAGTTACTACTGGTATTTTCTCTTTCACAAGGTAAAGGTACACTGTAAACATGACTCACAATTAAGCAAATTTCACATTAAGATCACATAACTTGGACACTGCAGAAGCTCGATACCTGAACTGATGATATCCAACTTAGTAAAAACTCATCCTTTATTTGCCATCACGAGTAACTCTCTAGCCCTCGGGGCGTTTAATGGATCAGATTGAAACGCTTGCCCCTAACGTCTTGAAGAAACTTTTGTAGAGCTTAAATACAGTATAAAAATCTCTTCACATTATGACTGCCATCTGTAAACTAGAGATACCCTGCATTCTCCATCAATATTCTACCCATCAAGCGTGTCAAGCATTAAGCAATATCAAAGGGCTTCATAATCAGCAGTCACTAGGCCATAAATTGCTAAAGGACAAAAGTCTAGGATTACTTAATCTTTGAGATTTTTCTGATGGAATCTACGTAAGATCTTGAAACAACCAATTTCAACTTATGCAGAAACGCACTATCATTCGCATCCAATGCATTTCTAATTACTGACTTAGCTGCAATAAGAACAAAATTCTCCTCATTTCCAACATCAATCTCATACAGCTCCTCAAAAACCTCCTGCAACTCACAAATCAACTTTTTGTAAAACAACTCACTTGAAGGAATCACATTAATAACGAGGATCCCCTCCTCACATAGAACGGTTCTCACCGCTCGAAGAATAGACTTCTCCACAAACTCCAAAGGTGGTGCACAAACACCATTCATCACATCACTAGAATCCAAATCAACCATAACAACATGAAACCTACCACCCTCACTTGCATTATTAGCAATCCTCTTAACATATCTAATCCCATCTTCGGCAAACAAATGTATAAACTCACTACTATCCAACCCAAAATATCTCTTGGCAACTTCCAACACAACCACATCTTCCTCAACTCCATCAACCTCAAAATTCAATTGATCACTCATGAATCCAAGCAATGCCCCTCCTCCCACCCCCAAGAACAAAGCTTTAGGCCTAAACTCGTCCTTCATCTGCTCTTCCAAGAACTGTGAAATCACAGAAATGCCAGATACCATGGGGCTTAAATAGGGTTGAACTAAGACTCCCTTATCCAATTCAAACTCCAAATCGTCTAAATTCTCCGAGCTAGACTCTTTTACCGGCCAGATTCTCATCTGGGACTGCACGAAATTGGGCATTCTCTTAAACCTCAACCTTCTCCTAAACTCCTTAACCCCATCACTCACCAACTCAACATTCTCAATCAACATTTCCCCCACGAAAGGCCCCTCAATAATCTCCAAGATTGTGTTTTTAATCACCTCGTCGTCATAAACCAAGAAGGGCACTTCTGGGATTTCACCTTCGCCGAGAAATTCCGATTTGGGAGTTAAGCCTAAAAGCAATGGGGCGAGATTCCGTTGGAGGGATTGCGGAGAGGATGGGTGAATAGCGGAATCGTAGGAGGTCGGTTGGGGGCAAGATGGGGAATTACCGAGCAGGATTAAGCGGGAGAGGGGGGCGGCTGGTAGGGCAAGAGAGGAGGAGCTGGAGATGGCCGAAGAAAGTGGAGAATATCCAGTCCGACTCGCGGCCCGGCGGGACCCACATCGCGGCGGTGGATGAGGGCGCTGTGGCTGAGGCGGAGGGCGAATCGAGGACAGCGGCGCGGAGGAGACGGCGGTGGTTGGGGAGTGTGAAGGTTATGTAGCGGGAAGGGACAATGGTTTCGAATGTCGAGGGCTCCAGCGACATTGATTCTTGGAATTTCTCCGATTATGTGTTTACTTCCAGTACTCTGCGATTCACAAGCTACTCGTACACCATTAACATAACCGAGTGATTATTTGATCATTTAAGTTAATATATAATTTTTAAAGCTATCTATCTACTTTTAGTAAAAAGAATAATTTTATCTACCTATAGGCTATAACTATAAATCTCGAAAACACCTGCTACACAACTTTTACATGGAATACCAAAAATGCCCTTGGACATCCACGTATTATTGAATATGCCCTTTTGTCCTGTACGGCGGCATAACAAATGAACGGCTCTCTGAAATTTTTACACGTCCTCTTCTTCTCATCATTTTCTTAGCAATGAGGTAATCGCTATCTCTCCGTCTACGATCTACCTACTAGGATTTGTGCGAAGTTGAATGATTTGATTTTGTGCGCGATTATAGGGTTTTAGCCTCTCCGGGAGTTGGGGTGGAGTTTTGGTTGATTTTGTTTCTGTTCTGGGATTGTCGTCGCCGTCGACTGCTCGATTCGATTTTGGTGTTCTTTCATTTCGAGGTTGGAGCTCGTTTCATTCTAAAATTTTGATTCTCTGTTTGTGTTTTCAATTTGTTTGGCGGGTGTTTTGGCGTTGGGGTGTTTGATTAAGCAAGCTTAGTTTCTGTTACTTTTTTATTTTTCTGCAGAATGGAAATTGCACTGTTGCTGGTGGTTTACCTTGTGTATGGTTACAACGAAGGTGGTGCTTTATCGTATATTCTTCTCACCGTTAGTAGTTGGTTCCTGGTTATTTCGTGGTTGTATGCCCCATATTTGTTTAATCCATCTGGATTTGAGTGGCAGAAGTAAGTTCCTCTGCTTTGCATTTTTTGCTTCCTGTTAGCCTCCCCGGTTCATGTATAATCCCTCCTCTTGTCATCGTTAGGACCGTTGAAGATTTTTGAGATTGGACGAACTGGCTTCTTTAAAGAGGTGGAATCGGAGTCAAAGGACAAGAAGCTGGGAGGCTTGGTGGGATGAAGAACTGGTATTTTTATATTTTTTCTTGACTTTAATACAACTTGACTTTGATGGGGGTTGTCTAATCGTTGAAGAGCATATGTGTTGTTTTCTCTTTTCAGGAAAAAAGGAGCATTTGGAAATGAGGACTAAATGTCTATTACATATGTGCTTCCTACCGATTAAGTATGTCAGGGTGCTATGCTTGTGTATGGTTTCATTGGGTTGTGATAGACGAAAGGATATAGTTTACGTGCATTCATAATCCTAAATTGCAAGAGTAGTTCTTCTGCACATGGATTCTCTATATGTGTTGAACTCTTGTTCAAGATTTCCATATTGTGTAAGACATTATATATCTGGTGCAGTCTCATATGCGAAGCTTCAGTGGCAGAGTGATGGAAACAATCCTGAGCCTGATGTTTTTCATCTTCCAGTATGGTATTGTTTACAAGTTACATGTTCAAGGGGATAACCCGTCGCTAATGGTAAGATTCTAATTCTGAGTAAAGATTACTCATTTCTTTTTCATGGTTTTGAGAATGATGGTACTGAGCCTTTTTTACTATTGCATTATTCTTATAAAACGAGCCGCCACTTTTTGGTTATAGGACATGATCTGCATGGTTAAGTGTCAAAAATATATTTGCAAGTCTTAACGCCTGTACATGCATATATATATCTGGTGTGTGGTTTATTCCAAATGTGCATATAACTAAATTCGGCAACAACTTTGAAATGTTTGATGAACCAAAGTCAGCATCCTGGAAGTGATCATTGTATCTTATAAACTATACAACTAAATAAACATTATAGGGAAAATGACCATTTTTTGTTGTTTTGAATATCAGACATTGGAATTAACGGCTCCTTACTCTTAGATATTCACCAATTAGAAAGGGTTTGTTCTCTCTTTTACAGTTGAGTGGCTACATTGAACTAGTGATGTATATTAGGATTTATCTTATGTTTAATTTTTGACTTATTTCAAGGATTAACTGACTTCATTTTTGCATCATGTTGTTTTTTTTTTAGCATTTTAAGCGAATACATGTAGTAACAAGTGGGTAATGATTAAACAAGTACTTTATGAGTTGCCTATTTTTAACCTTGCTTACGTGTTAAAATCGGCTGCTCATGCCAATTGTTGGTTTTACTGCAAATAGGCTGAAGCTGCTGAATCTGATAACAACTCGCCCAAGACTGGCAAGCCAACCTCAGTCTAGTGGTTCAGTGCTATCAAAAGAGGTATTGCCGCTGACTGTAATTATCTTTTTTATTTTTCTGGTGGGGAAAGTAATCAACAACCGGTATTCGAGAGTGCACACTCGGTAAGTCTACACAAATCATCGGTGGGGCTCGAACTTGAAATTTTTTATCATAGGTCATGCCAAGGGTTAGTCATAATCTTTTGCTTCAAAATTTCAGGAGGAGCTTAAAAGAACTCAAGCTGGGGAGAGGGAGAAGAGAGCAGCTGCTGCTGAGAGGCGAATACCGGCGTCGAAAACCGAAGGATCTGCTGCAAAGAATACAAGTGGAAGTGATATTGTATGGTCATGTTGCAGTGTCTCTTATTAATATATATATCATACGCACTTAATTGTATATCGACATACAATTAAGTTACTCTATTAATTTGTTATAATTATTATTATGCTATAATAGGGATTTTTTTAATGGCTAGGTATTTGGTTGTTAAAATAAGTTATTCTCTTTCTCTAAAAGAATTAAACTCTAAAAGAACAAATCAATTTAGTATCATTTGGTTATTCCAATGTGCACATTGAAAAAACTAATAGCTTAAATACTTGTAAAACATCAATCTTACCACAAAAACATTAGTATTAATACTTAGGGTTATAAATGATATTGGATTGCTCTAACATTAGTGTAGAACACCATGTAACATACAACATGTTATTGCATAGTGATATATTCATTGCTATTTTGTATTATTAATAAGAGCCTCATTAGTTAACATGAATATTAACTAATTTACTTGCTGACTGTTGAAGTGCGTTACATAATGAATACAACAACATTTATTTAACTAAAAAGATTTGAACTTCTACAACACACCGTTAGAAAACACTTATATTCTTAGAGAACTTTAAATCATACACCAAATGACCCACAATACTAACTCATTCACACCACCGACGAATCCAAACGCACGGTGCTAGACGACCCAGCGGGTAGAGCAGGAAGATCGTCACCGTACATAACCGACTGATTAAAAAGCCGGCATGCCAGCTTTCGAAAATTACAAGTTCGCTCATTAGTCGTCGGATCTTTGAAGATCATTTTATTGATTTAGGCTATTACCCATTCTCCCTAATTCTTAGGCGTCTGGTCTATGAGACCCTCTGAAGCCTCAAACTCTCTAACAAATTCGCTAACATCCTGTCAAAATGCAAAATACTTCACTACAAGAAATACCGTTTTTACCGACGGAATTACCGACAGAAATAAAAACATGGGTCGGCTTACCGACGGAATGTGAAACGGACATTTTACCGACGGAATGCCGACGGAATTAATCTGTCGGCAATTTAACGACGGAAACATCCGTCGTTAAATCTTGAATTTCCAATTTATTTTTTTATTCTATTTTTGCCGATGGAAATTTTCGTCGGCAAAGTTAAATTATAATTTATTTTTTTATTTTAAATTTTAAATTTAGATTTACCGATAGAATTTTCCGTCGTTATAAATAAAGTTTAATTTATAATATAATTAAATAGTGAACAAAAAATTTACCGACGAAAAACTCCGTCGGTAATAAGTACAAAAGGTGCCGACGGAATATTCCGTCGGTAATCCATCGGTGAGACCTAAATAGATTTACGGGCGTAAGCCCGCCGCCGAACCAAATGTAATCATTTCCCCCCTTTAATTTTCCGAGCCGTCGTCGCCCGTCCCGCGCCGTCGCCCTCGCCCGTTGCCGCGCCGCCGCCGTCGCGACGCCGCCCACGCCGTGAACATCGTGAACGGGTAAATCCCCCCCCCCCCCTCTTGTAATTAGTTTTGATTACACTTGGAGATTTATTTCTATGGAGTTGGATTATAAATGGACTTCCTCATATGAAAAATGTACGCTATAAGAATGCCACTACACTGAGTTGAGTCCTCTGTCGCAAGATGTTTATTTCTTCACATTTGACCATAGCGTCCATGTACCATGGGTTAGGATTGAGCAAATCCTGTTGTATATTGATTGAAATTATCGCTACTAATTGGACTTTCTAGGCTTTTCTTTGCTATTTTCATGTGTTGCTGAAGTTTAATCTTGTCAGCGAGCTCTATTTTATTCGTCTAACGAATAATGACTAGTGCTATCACTATCAGAGCCACTCGGAGATGGGTTGATAGTGTGAGAGGGTTGAGTTGTCAATTATGTTCCCACTTAATGTCTCTCTTATGGCTGCTTATCTTTTCGGCTATAGTAATTCTTGGACTTTTGCATTACGTTAATATAGTAATTCTTGGACTTTTGCCTCTGGGTTATTGTGTTTTTGGATCATGTGATGACATTTAATTATGTGGAGCAAAAGTCATTGTCAACACACATCTATCATTTATATTCAATTAATTGTCTAATGATTTTATATTCAATTTAAAATAATGCTCGTGTGTTTACACAGGATTAGAGTGAGTCTAGAACTTTTAGTGAACAATATTAATTAGGATTTGGAATAATGAGTCGTTCGTGGATGTATACACGGTGGACAGTAGACGGTTCATTGAATCCTCAATTTGTGAATGGCATTGGGATTTCATTGATTGGGCAAGTAGTCAGACAGCTTATACGGACGGGGAAAAAATTAGATGTCCATGTAAAAATTGTAAGAATAAGTTGTTTTGGTCTATACAAGTTGTAAGAGAGCACGTTTATATGAAGGGATTCGTTAAAAATTATAAAGTTTGGTCATCTCATGGGGAAAAACACGTAACACTAAATGAACAAGCTACGAGAAATGTGCAAAATGACACGTCGACCTCCTATCAGAGGATGGTAATGGATCATGCTGGGCCAAATTATAATGATGCGGATATTGAGGAGGAGCCAAATAATGAAGCAAGCAAGATCTATGAAATGTTGCAGGCAGTCGACACGGAGTTGTGGCCTGGTTGTGAGACCTACTCACAATTGTCTGCAGCAGTTCAGATGATGAACTTGAAGGCTGTTGGTCCCGAGTGTACGGTCGGGTGTAGAGGGGGGGGTAAATACACCGATTCGATTTCTCAACTTCGAACACGAGCACCCTATTCGGGATGGTGTCTCGATCAAAGGGCAGTTCAACGGACCAAACATCTCGTTCCGAATCGTGTGCGGGCAAAGAGTCTCGACTCTATTGAGACACGCTAGCCGATCGAGTCGAAATTCAGTATCTACGGTAAGAGTTCGGCGTGCGGGAAATGTGTGTAGGCCCAAATCGGTTGAGTGGTGAAAACGTTTTATGAAAGTCTCGGTTCAAAGCAGATATTCGATTCAGATATCTTTGAGACGCTTGATTGATTTTAAGAAATGATGTTCGGTATGAATAGTAAAATCAATGCAACAAGTAAGTAAACGACATACGATTTTTAAAGTGGTTCGGATATCGCTCAAATCCTACGTCCACTGTCCCGAAAGATCGGGGAGGCTATTATTTATCCCGAGTTAGTCTCGGCCGCCTTGCGACCGGGCAAAGCCGCGTCTTGGTTTTTATACCGATCCAAGTCTCGGTTACAACGATCAAACTTAGAAGTGTTTGACAAACTTTCTCCAACAGTGAAGTAGTCCTTATACAATAAGGATCAGGTTCAAAGATGAACTCCTTCGTCTAAGCTATAGATAAGAACAGTTGAGCTTAGGGTTAGAGGGATAGGGAATATGAGAGAGTAGCTTCTAGATCGACGAACAGCTGAAGGTAAGCTTTGAGTTCGTGTAACGTCGATTTGGATACTAGAGGCTTTATATGTCGGTTCAGCTTGATTCCCTATGAGCTAGAATGTAGTCTTTCGCCGGAAGATTGTTCTTCAAGTTCTTGCTAAGACTTTGTTCTTTTGGGTTCTTTGCTCGTTGACTGCTTTCTAGATTTTTGGCTCTGTGGTTCGTGCATTCGGTCCATTCTTCTTGAATAATCCCTCTATTTATAGAGCAGAGATTGAAATAGATCCGTTGGAGATGATCTTCTTCTCTCTCTCTCTTTTGGTAGCAAACGGCTCTTTTTGACGTAGGTAACAGTGTCTTTTCCTCCTTTTTCGGAAAGTGTTGACTTGCAGCTTTAGTAGGTAGGATGACACGTGTATGCTTGTCATTCGTCGAGGTGAATAAAGTGGTTGAGACAGAACAGACTTCGAGGCTAATTGAAGCTGACTTCTCTCTTCCTCGTATATGACTATGCTGATTGCATTTCAAAAAAGATCTGGCCAGTCCGAAAGATTGCTGCCGATGCTGAGTCTGACCTTGTATTCAATAGATAGACAGCTGAGAATAAGCCTATCGAAGATCGGCTCGAGTCCAGTGAACTACTCCCGCCGAGTTCGGTTCAACCGACTCTCTCGCATATCTTGCTCCCGCCGAGTCCAAGATCACCGAGTCTTCTACACCGGTGCCGAGGCGGATAAGCTACCGAGCGCCTTGACCGGAGAAGCAGTGTCTACCGAGTCCGAAACCTCGAGACAAACAACATATACAACGGAATGGTTCACCAATCAGATAGGGTTTTGGGATCTTCAAATCTTCAGACAAGTACAGAGCACAAGGCTACTGAGCTTAAGATCAGTGTCTAAGACCGAATCATTTCCCACTAAGAGTAACAAGTCTTGAGGATGGAATCATCACCCAACAATTTCCCCTATTTGATGATGCCAAAACCTATCATCTATGCTAAACACTAACTTACTCGAGAACAGAGCTCCTTACATAATTACAAGAAGGATTAATGGAGTTGTCTGGTAAGTGCTAGACTACTGAGGGAGACAGAGCAGAACAATTTCCCTCTTTACAACAATTTCCCCCATGCAACAATTTCCCCTATGAGAAATAATAACTCTATGAAAGTCTAGTCTATCGAAATCTAACCGAGCAAAACGACGATGTAAATAAACAAGGTGTGTGTGTGTCAAGTAATCACTTCAGTGATTCTGAGTGTTAAAGCATAAAGCAACCACGGCTATTTAGACAACAAGTAGTTGTCAAAGCCAAAAAGCAGATTGTATATATATGATAGTCAGTTAAGTACAATACAAATCTTGCTAAGCTAAGAAGAGAACTAAGGAGGAGAACCCTTAAACTGCTGAATCCTATTCATGAAACCTTGAGATTGATCTTCAGGCAGTGGGACTCCATACATTCTGAACGTGTTCTTCCTCAGCTTCAAGTATTCATCGAAGTCTGCTGGATCATCTTGTTCTAGACCTTTGTTCATCGCAACATTCTTCACTTCTTGTTCAATCACTCCGAGATGGACTGAGTCGTCTTGTCTTCTGGGTGGAGGAATGATTCTTGCTTCAGGAACACTGACTACTACCCCTTCAGTTACGGCTCTGTGCAAATATGGGTAAAGATCGGGTTCAAGAATGTACCATCCACTCGACGTAGGCATCGGCCTTAGACATTTCGAGCCGGAATCTCCGTAAATAATTTCTCTTGATAAACTCAATCTTGGCCGATTCCCATCTCTGATTGAACTGAATAGGCATCCATTCGTCTGATCTCGGCCATCTATGTGTTTTCAGATCAGTTGGCTTCCTGAACCTTCTGTATCGGTAAGGAATGTCAGCTTTCGAAGGAACTCTCAGCCTGACCTCTTGCTCAGTACGAGTTCTGAGTGCCTCGAGGTCTGCCAAATGTATCCTCTGCCTGGCAGCCTCTAACTGTCTAGCTTCCTCTCCTCGGTAGAGATATCTCTCCCTCTGAGCGAATATTGCTTCAATTTCTGCATCTTGCTTTTGAGGCTTCTGAGGAGCTTATTTAGAGTCAGCAGAGGTACTGGATTTGTTTTTGGACGTACCTTGCTGCTGAGTGTCTTTTTGCCGTTGTTGTTGCCTCTCCCTATCTTCATCATCCTCGATTCTCGAAGTTTTCGGGAGGCAACCTAGCGAGCGCTTTCTTCTTTCCACCGCGTGCTTGGTGCCTTTGTCTTTCCTTTAGCAAGGCTTAGACTTTGGCTTGTTGGCGGCTTCAAAGATCGGCAATCTCCCTAGCAAGCTTCTCATCAGCCGCTATCTGAGCCTCCTCCTCAGCAGAAATATATCTCTTGGTTTTCTTCTTTGCTGGAGGGGTCGGGAGATCCATTACTTTCTTACCTTTTCCCTGAACAGATGGAGGTAGAGGAACCTCTTCTTCATCATCTCGAGTCCTCTTTTCGTTCAAAGCATACTCGCAACCTCCTTGATGATATCGGTAGGAGTCGGGGTTGCATGAGTAGCCTGGGATCCTGAGCCACTTGGGCCGGTCTCAGCTGTGCTCGCAGTTGGGACACCCTGGGCCTCACCCGTCTGAGTCTGAGATGACTTCAGTGTAGCTTCCCCCTTAGAAGATTTTGTAGATTTTGTGGTTTTTGTAGGAGTAGGCTTCTCAATACTCTGTTTCTTGCCTTTTGCTGGCTCGGTACTCTTTTCCTTCCCTCTTTTACTTTCCCCCTTTTTGGCATCATCAATAGCAAAAGGGGTAGGGATAAGTACCTTTTTCCAAGTTCGTTGAAGGAGGTTGACAATGACCGAATTTGATCCTTAAAGTCTGCGTCGATTGCCTCATGCGGCTCGTTCCTCTCGAGGTCGAGCTTCACCGTATTGCTTGTAGGAGAGTTCACACGGCACCTTAAAATCATTCGACCTTCTCGGAGATCTTATCCTCCGAGACCAGTTGAATATTATCAAGTCTTATGTCTGTGGCCTGGGATTGTTCAGTAATAGCTTCAGTATGAGCCAATTTGGAAGCCTGAAATATGTCGCAGAGGGGTTATGACATGATGAGTCAAATGATCAAGGCTATGCTTCCCCAAGGAAATTTGATTCCTAATAACTTCAGCGAGTATAAGAGATTGCTTAGTGGTATGGGGTTGCCGGTAGAGAAGATTCACTGTTGTCCAAATTCCTGCATGATCTATTGGCGTGAAGATAATGAACTGGAGAGTTGTAAGTTTTGCGGTACCTCGCGATATTTAGACTACAGTCCGAAATCTAGTAGGAAAGGGAAGAAAAAATTAGTGGCCGCTAAGAAAATGTACTACTTTCCTGTATCCCCTAGACTCCAGCGGATGTATGCATCTAATGCAACTGCTTCTCATATGCATTGACATGCTTCATCAGTGGACGATGGAGTGATGCGTCATCCTGCAGACTCTCCAGCATGGAAGCACTTGGACTCGACATTTCCTGATTTTGCCTCGGAGATTCGAAATGTTAGATTAGGTCTTTCTACAGACGGTTTTCAAACATTTACTCAATTTGGGAAACAATACTCTTTGTGGCCAGTTATTCTAACTCCTTACAATCTACCGCCTGGCATGTGCATGAAAGATCAATTCCTGTTTCTCACGGTGTTGGTGCCTGGACCTCGAAATCCAAAAGATAACTTGGATGTCTTTCTACAGCCGTTGATAGCCGAATTATTGGAGCTGTGGGAAGATGGCGGGTCTGCGTATGATGTTTTCAAGAAGCAAAATTTCAATATGCGAGCTGCTTTGCTATGGACCATTAGTGACTTTCCGGCCTACTCAATGTTGTCTGGATGGAGTACAGCTGGGAAATTCGCATGCCCACAGATCATGGAACAATCAGATGCATTTTATCTTGAGATGAGTGGTAAGATGTCGTGGTTTGACAATCATAGAAAGTTACTACCATTAAGTCATCCTTTCAGACGAAATAAGAATGCTTTCCTGAAAAATAAAGTTGTAGCACGTTCATCCCCCGACATGAGAACAGGAGAAGATATACTTAGTCAAATTGAGGCTTATGGTTTTGTGAAAGTCAACGAAGACTACGATGGTATTAATAAATATGTCTCTAAAGAAAATGTTACGGGATGGAAGAAAAGAAGCATATTCTGGGATCTTCCTTATTGGAAATTCTTGTTGCTTCGACACAATCTCGATGTCATGCACATTGAGAAGAACGTGTTTGATAATGTGTTCAACATTGTCCTAAATGTGACAGGAAAGACCAAAGACACGCCGAAGTCTAGAGCAGAGTTGAATACATATTGTGCTAGGCCTGAACTGAAGAAGCTTAACGAGAGTGACAGACATTATCCGAAAGCATGTTACATGCTTTGGGTCGTCATGCAGAAGCAGGCATTATTAATGTGGGTGAAGCAGCTCAAACTACCTGATGGTTATGCGTCCAACATGAGCAGATGTGTAGACATGAGTAAGTTAAGAATGTTTGGGATGAAAACTCATGATTGTCACGTCTTCATGCAACGGCTTCTACCGGTTGCATTTCGTGAACTTCTCCCACAACCTTGTTTGGACGGCAATTACGTAGTTGAGCTTATACTTGGAGACTTAACTTCTCGTGCTATAAGAATTGAAGATATGGGGAGACTAAACGAGAGTATTCCAATTACTCTTTGCAACCTGGAGCGCATATTTCCACCAAGTTTCTTCGATTCCATGGAACATCTCCCTGGTGCATTTAGCCGATGAAGCTCGTTTAGCCGGCTCCTGTTCAATATCGATGGATGTATCCATTTGAGAGGTATAATATCATTCATATTATCGTTTCCCTATTCAATATCCCAAGTATTAATTATTAATGCGTTGAACCACCCTTCATCGATATTTAGGAAAATTGAAAAAATATGTTGGCAGTAAGGCTCGTGTGGAAGGATCCATATGCAATTCTTATTTAGCTGAAGAAGCATCAAATTTCTGCTCGTACTATTTTGAAGATCATATCCACACTAGGCTGAGGAGGATGCCTCGCAATTGCGAGGTGGAACAAGAAGGCCAGACGGTCGACAACATAGATGTCCCCTCTATATTTCGTCCAAAAGGTCGTCCAATTGGCGCGAAGTCAATGAGATATCTTGATCAGAAGGAGTATAGTGCCGCCCACTTATACATCTTGTTGAACTGCGACGAGGTTACAGAATATCACAAGTGAGTGTTCTCTATAATTCGCTTGTCTTATTTTCTAACTTGTGTAATATATGTAACGACTTCAACCAACTTTAATGAAGCCTATTTGAGGAAGAAATTCGGCGTGCCTGTCCAAATATATCAGATGAAGATTACCAAACATCGGTTGAGCAGGACTTCGGAGCTTGGTTCAAATCATATGCACGATGAGCTTATCCAATCTCTATAAATTCGAAAATGTTTTCTTTTCCTAATTAGCTTCTTATGATCTCAGGTTTCTTCCCCTTATTGTAATGAGATGAATCCGTATATACGGGATTTAGCAAAAGGTCCATTAGTAGCGGTTTATACGTACCCTGGTTATGTTGTGAACGGATATAAATTTCATACTTTATCACATGGGGTAGGAAAGTCCACTATGAATAGCGGAGTGTGTATACAAGGGCAGAATTATGAGTTTGACTAATTTCTATTTTTATATTGTAATAGGCGGAGGTGGAGCGGATTGCTGCTGAAGAAGGCCCCAACGCGGATAAAAACGCGATTTATCTGCGGTTGGAAGGGGTTCGGGACAAGAAGCAGCGGCTGTATGATTTCGGCGAGGAAGGGAGCGGCTACATCAACGCCGCCAACCGCTCTTCTACTTCTTCACTTGGGCCATCCCGAAGCAATGCCGAGATCATGCGCCGACCGGAGGAGGAGTCGGCGCCTAGGGAGGAGCCTCGAGGAGCGAGTCGCATTTATGAATGCGCAGATGACCCAGCTTATGGAGATGATGGGTTCCTCTAGCCGACGACAGCACTGATCAGTCCCCTCCTGCCACCTCTTTATGATTGACTTATTTATGTTTTATGTATATATACTGAATATTTGGATTTTATGATTTATATATTTATATTTCCGTTTCGGTTTGCTTTTTCACTTGATTTGAATAGTTATATGTATATTCTGTGTTGGTTGGTTAAAAAATACAGGTTGTCGAGAACTGGGTACGAAAAAACAAAAAAAATTATTTTAAAAAAATATATATATATACCGACGGATTACCAACGGAATTCCGTCAGTAAAGTTCTAAATTTACCGACGGATAAATTTCGTCGGTAAAACGTCGGTGATACGTCGCCGACAGAATATCCGGTGACAGTCTGCCGACGGTACAGTTCCATCGGCAATCCGTCGGTAAAGTTTACCGACGGAAGTTTCCGTCGGTAAAATTTACCAACAAAGGCTGACCCGACGCCTTTTGTCCGTCGGTATTCCGTCGGTAATATTTTTACCGACGGAATATTATGATTTGCCGATGAAATTTTCCGTCGGTGTACGGTGAATTTCTTGTAGTACTTTGCAAGGAACTCTCCGTACGTGTGCCCCCAATCCCTTCTGCAGTTACGGAAACGATGTAACCAATCTTCATCCATAATAATCCTTGAAGCAAGATGATCGTCACCGTACATAACCCACTGATTAAAAACCCGGCATACCAACTTTTGAAAATTGCAAGTTCGCTCATTAGTCGCCGGATCTCTTAATATCAGATCATTGATTTGGTTTGTTATCCATTCCCCCCAATTCCTAGGCGATTGGTCTATAAGGCGTTCTGAAGCCTCAAACTCTGTAACAAGTTCTCTAACATCCTGCCAAAGTGCAAAATACTTTGCAAGAAACTCTCTGTACGTGTGCTCCAAATCCATTCGCAGCCTACGGAAACGACGTAATCGATCGGCGTTCGTAATAACCCCCTTGTGACACGCTTCCTAGCAGTTCGTATCATAGCAGCCATATAGAAAAATAGAAAAAAAAATTTACACTTACGCTAAAAATAAAATGCAATAAACGTATATAAAATCACCTATCGACTAGGATCAATTATCAAGAAATGAATCAAAAAGAAAAAAAAATTAAATAATGACTATAATGCTATACAAAAAAGACACCTCGAGTGTTCGAAAATGCAAATTGCGATACCATGATACTTGATTGTATTGATTATACACAAACACCCTCTCTCACACACACATATTATATATATATATATATGTATATATATATACCTGTCATTATTATATCTATTCTCGGTTTTTTATTTTTGTTTTTTTTTAATCTTTTGAATAGATTTGTTCTTACGTGGTTGTAAATGTGGTAAAGATCAAACACCTAGAGTCCACCTCAAATCAACTCTATAACTGTCGGCATATGTTAGTATTAATCAGAATTGATTAGTTAACAATTCATTGCTTCTGAATCTCTTTGACATTGCTTAAACTATTCATAAAATTGCTGATGCCATTATGCTATAGAGTTGAACTCATGTAGTGTACCGACATTCATCATTAGAGGCTTAGAGCATGTTTGCACATATATAATATTTGCTAAGAGCATGTTGACACAAAAGTATAAATGCAGTATCATTTAAAAAGTCATATATTAATTTGTTAAAGAACTATTAGGTGATGAAGAGGTGATATGCCTACCTTAGGGTTGTCCTCTACGTAAGATCTAAGAAGATAGTGGCGATACTTCTCCTTATCCTCATGGGAAGTCAAATTGATGGATAAGGACACCTCAACACCAAACATTAAGGACCATCATTATTAATCTATGTGCTTATGTCATCTAAAATTACAGTCAAGTATAGATCAGTTATATCAATATTTCCTTGGTAATGGTTACACAACACCGTTTAGATGCTTTGATAATGTTCTTCAATGTGTGTTGAAGGAATGCTGTGTTTAAGTTTCATATTGTTGTGTCTCGATCCGAATACCTTGCAATAATGTAAAAATATAATAAATTATTTGATCAATGTATGTGTAAAGTGAAAGAGGTCATGAATCAGAAACTAGTTACTTTTTTCACTTTCCTTAAATTAAATTCTGGCAGGTGGTCCCATGGTCCTTTACTTTTTCCCATAATTATTGCGTCGTCGTGTCTGGTCAGAAACATATATCTACCTTTTTTTACTGATACAAATATTTGTCTCGATTGTTATAAATTATAAGTATTTGAATTATATAGCAAATCATTGAGATTACAATTGAATAAATTTTAGAAACAATATTTTAATATTTTCAAATTCAATTAAAACCCTGTGTATAATACGTTTAATATCTTCAGATACAATAAATTAAAAAATATAAATAAAATTATTGGCAGAATCACAGCCCCGCGCGGAGGGCGGCCATAAGCTGCGCTAGTTTATAATAATGTTTGAAAATATTGCTGAAATAAATTAAGAAAAATTAAAATATATATATTTTTATTTTTTAAATCAAAATCTATTTTATTTCTAGTATTATTATATAATTATAATTTATATAAATAAATGAAATTGATAAGTTATTTATATTCTATGTTCATTTTTTCTTTTATAATTATCATTTCAATATTATAAAATATTAAATTAATCTATATATTAAATAAAATATTTGATTATTATTTATATAAAATTTTAATTTATATTTTATTTTGTTCGTATAAGTATAGTATTTACTATATATTCAATATTTTTGCTATATCATAATTTTATATTTACATGCTAATCAAATACTATTATACTTAAGTTTTAAATACAAAATTTAAATTCGAACGCAAATATTTGATTTGTCTAGTAATCGGTTCGGAATAAGAAATGTAAGTTTATGGAATTGCCAAAAAGTATGAAAATGTAATAATTGTTCATCAACTATAGAATTAAAATTAAATTTTAGAACTACAATTTTTTTTTGGAAATTAAATATTTGAATGTTAAATTTTTTCAATAAATTTCAAAAACAATAAGTTGCAGGGAGACAGCTTAAACAACTTTTCTATCTTGGACCTCTTGGTTAGGGATGTCAATGTACCGATCTGGACAGTATCAACCTAGGTCCAGATCCATATCTAATTTTTTTTTGCATTGGTTCAAATCCGCTTCAGATCTATTGGATCCTAAATAATGAGATCCAGATAATTTAACATAGAGTCTCGGGTCTAGATCCAGATACTTATAATCATATATTTTTTTAGCTAAAATTATTTAATCTTAAATTCACTTAAATTTAGTTAATTTAACTAGTTTAAAAATATCATTATAATCCACAAATAACAATACAATCATCTAAAAAAAAAGTTATAACACTATTAAAATATTGCAATTGTCCAAGTAAACAGGTATTTGAAACTTTTTTTTAAAGTCTTCAAAAGACCAAATTCCGTAATTAATTTCCTCAATTCTCTCCTTTCTATTTATTAAATTGTTCATAAATTCTTATAAGCACAAAAATAACATTTTTATTAACTTTTCATGAGTGGAATGATATTGATGGATCTAGACCAGATACAGATTCATAAGGCAAAACTTAAATCGAGACCTAGAATTAGAGAAATAAGTTCAAATATGACCCAAACCTATTGGATCCAAAATTTAAAGATCCAAATTCGAAAAAATAAATCTGGATCCACTGATTGAAACTGAATCCAAAATTTATTGTCATCTCTTAGTAGAGAACTAGCATGGCAACCGTGCGTTGCAAGGGCAATGTAAGTATAATTTCTTTAAGTTTTAAATCGTTAGCTGAATTATATTAAATTATAGTTGCTTATTATGACGACTGATATTAAATCGTTCTTTGTAGTTTTAAAGTTGCAAGAAATTAGAGCAAATAAAGTTGAATATGGTCATTGATTAAGGTAATATAGCTTTAAACTTAAAAAAAACTTACAATAGAAATGAATAGTAGAATTCAGTCGTTCTTTAAAAGATATATAATAGACTTTAGCTTTCATTCAAAACACATCTAAATTTCTCCAAACCCCACTTAAATCATTCAAAATTTACATATACAATAGTTTAAGTAATATTTTTCAAAAAACTAATTTTAAAAACACCACCATCAACAAGTTATTTTCCATAATTATCCTAAAAATTAATTATGAATATATTACATATATAAAAAGAAATTTAACTTGTGATAAATTTTGGATCCTTGTCCTTCTTAGTTGAGGATTATCAAAAGTCGAGAATTGTAAATTTGTGGTATGATAAAAAAAGTCTCAATATATAGCACCGATCAATCCATAATCCCATCACCCGCTTTATGTTCCTTCGCCAGTTCCATCTTTAGTGCCGGTTCGGCGTCCATAACTGTTGGTCCGGAGACGAAAAGTCAGGTGTAGAGGGGGGGGGGGTGAATACACCTGAGCTCTGTTTCTTTTTCTCGGTGAAGGTCACCAAGCCGATGTTTGCAACCGATGAACGAGTGCAAGTAAGCCTTCGATCACGGGGTCAAAGTGAGTCGGCTTCGAGCTCTTCTACGGACCGATGTCGAAGATTACGAAACTCCGGTCGAGAGCCGTAGTGCGGATAAGTGTTAGGCCCGGAGTCGTCTCTTTTGAAAACGCGCGTTTTTGCAAGTTAAATCTTTTGGTGTGCACTTTATAAAATACGTTTTATGCAAACTTATGATTTTCAAGTCAGTTGAAAGCTATGCAATAAAACAAGAAATGAACACAAGCGATTTAACGTGGTTCGGATACGCAAGATCCTACGTCCACGGTCCCTGAACAAAGCGGGAGAACTTGTTGATTATCTCGAGCAAGCCTCAAGGCGGGGATATCTGTGCAGACTGGACGGTTCCCTCTAAGTTATAGTCCTTAGCGACTTTACAATCTAAACCTAAGTTTAGAAGGGAGGGAATGTTCTCCAACTGAGAAGGAGTTCTTACAACAAGAACAATTCACTAAATGTGAACTCCTTCGGATCTAAGCTATGAATCTAGCAATGAGCTTAGTCTAGAGAAGAAAGGGATCAAAGTGCCCCTAGAGAGATGAACTACAAGAAGTGTTCTATGAAAACTAGTTCGTCTCTGGATAAGCTTGAAGGTTCTAGAGCGTTGTGAGCTTGAATGATTTCCCTTGATTTCGCGTATTTTCCTCTATTTGAAATCTTCAAATCCTTCTCTATTTATAGTTGTGAGTTGTGGCATATGTCCGTTGGAGACGACGATGCCACGTGTCACAAGCGTCCAAAGAAAACGGCCACTATTCAACTTTGTTGCGAAGCGGGCGATTAATGTACTCGTTCATGAGAGCAGCCTTTGCGTGTAGAGTAGGTAAGTGTTTTTGGCTTCTCATTGGTCGAGGTTTGTAGTTGGTGAGTGTCGGAGTTGGACCGTTCAAACTACCTCGTATGTCTTTCGCTTGAACATTTGAAGGGACTTTAAGTCTTTGGGTCGCTCTACGTCGGATACGTACTCGAAAGTCTGTCTTCTTCGGGCGAGTCGTCTCGACCGATAAAGTGAGCTTCGATAGTCGGGTTGATCGCGAAGGTATCTTGCTTGACCTTGGTTCTTCTACCGATGACCATCGCCTTGTAGAGAATGCTTCTGCGAGGTCCGGTCGCCGATGCGGAATCTTCAACCGAGTTTGATATCGCTGGCGACGAAGAATGCAAGCGATTACACCGATGACGTGGGGTTCGAAAAGTATCTTCACCGAAGATCGGTTCAACAACTACCCCGTACTGGAACTTAGACAAAATAATAAGCATTACATCAAGTCTAACCTATACATCGCCTAATCCTATCGACACACTAATCTACCGATATCAGCTCGGTTTTGGGATCTTCAATTCCATAGTACTACTATGATTTCCCCCAATTTCTTTTAACCCTAGAACATTGAGTATCAATCTACTTCGACTCATATCCAACAATTTCCCCTAATTGATGATGCCAAAACCTCTATACTCTAATATCTATTAAAGATCATTGTCCTATCGACAACAATTTCCCCCTTAAAGCATCTCGAGGAAAAACCGATAATAGTAAATGGACTTCAAGGTGAGAGAAAGGCAAGATCGAGAAACCGATGTGAGTGTGTGTCGGATCACTTGGTGATCGGTAGTGTAAACACAAAGTAAAAGGCCGAAAGACAATGAGTAATTGTCTAAGCACGAGAGGAACCGATATATATACCAAGAATTACAGAGTTCCTATGCTATTACAAAAGATAGAAAATAGAAAGACTACGAGGCCCGAAGGCTTTAGTGCGTTCCCTCGAATCCTGCAGACTGTCCATGGGAGGTTCCGGACGATAGTATGAATAGATTCTCTTCCTCGAGTCCGGATATCCTCGTCGTCTTCAAGCAAGGTGGACACTCGTGTTGAAGTGGAATGCAAAGGCAGCACTAACCTCATCTTCTATGTCCTTTGTACAGTAGAGCTCGCGCGCAGCTTCTAGGAGGTGGGATGCGCCCGAAAGCCGGAGCTCTAAACGGAATATTCTCGTCTCTTCATGATCTCCTTGAGCTGTTCCCCGGCTCTGGATTATCTTGAAACATGAACTCATCAAAGGCTTGATCGATAGGTTGCTCTCGAGGATAGAATCCCCAAACATAGTAGCCTTTGATAAATTGCCCTTTAAGTTCTTCCCATTGATCATTAACCTCAACCGGAACCCATCGATCGACATGAACAACTGAGTCCTTCTTGGCGAGAGGTGTTCTCTTCCTTGATCCTCTTGGGATTTGTCTTCTCGGGATCAGCCGCGGCTTCTCGGATAGGCTTTTCATTCTTGCCGAGTCGCCCATCCTTTTCTTCTCACGGAGAGCGGTCCGCTCTAGTGTCTCCTCGTCCGAGACTCGGCCCTTGCCGTCGCCTCCCGAGGTTGCTTGATCTTCACGCTATCCGTTCAAGTGTAAGAGTAGATATGGGAATACTCTGAGCAGTAGCTTTGATTTCAGTCGGAAGAGCCTTAGCAAATTTTTCTTGGGCTTTCTTCTTTTGCTCTTCGACCGTATTAGTGACCTTTCTCTTTCCTTTGCCCCCGACGCTTTGCCCTTAGGCTTTTTTTGCTTGCTTCGCCTCTTCTAGCCGACTCTCCCTGGTCCGGCTTGTCTTGCGGCTCTTGGGCTATTCCGAGGTCGAATGCCTCTTGCTCCGCTTTTGATTTGAACTTCTTGATCGGGGAGGAAGGAGTAGTGGATTCGATAGCGATTTCCTTCCCCGACCTCTGCGGCGGTACTGTTGAGACTCTTCTTCTTCTTATGGCTCTTCAAGGAATTGAGCGATTTCGTCTATGTGCGCAAATGAAGAGGAGATGGGGGTGGCTTGTAGTGGGAAATCAAGGAGAAGGACCTCGGTAGATGTACCTTTCGAGTAGTTGGTCCCGCCTCCGAGCCTCGTTCCCCGAATCTCTGCGGCCGAGGGCTCGCTGGCCGAGGAGGGTCCTGCCTCCCGAGCCTGTCCCTCAAGGATCCGGACGTCACCGTATCCGTATCGGGTTCATCTTTCACAATATCTTCCCCCTTTTTGGCATCAACAATATTCGCCGCGGGGAGGTGTGGATAGCTTTTACGTCCTGCTCCCGGGATCGCGCACGTAATATTTGATCGGGTAATCGTGTCATCAAAATCATCGACCAAGTTGCGGTAGTTTTCCCAGTCTTTCCCTCCGATCGGCTCTAGATTTTCGCAATCGAGCGGCCGACTCCTCGTCGGAGTGTCGCAGAGCTTGATCATTTGATTTCGTCATTTCTTTCCGAATGGCTTTTAAGGCCTCACTTGTTGCTTGATGGCCGTTTGAAGAGAGGTGGTTGCTATCTTGTTTCTCTCATCAATGAAGCCTTGAATTGTTTTCATGGCCTCGAGTCACTGCTTCCGAGAAAGTTTTATCTGTCGAGTGGCAAGCACTTGCCGACTCGTGGCCGTTAAATCGACCTTTTGAGCACTTAGGGCCTGCTCAACTATCTCCTTGAAATCGGGCCGAGAAGCCTCTTTAGGGAGTGGAGATGTCGCGGCCAACTTACTTAGAGCTTCGTTTCCGAGCCTTGGTGTACTTCTCCCATTTAAAATGAACATCTTTGGCTAGGAGTCGATTTTTCTCACCTTGGCGTTTGATAGCCACTGTTGACGTAACGTGAGGACACGGAACCGATGGGTTGTATCGATAAGAGCCGGTTCCGAGCCTCGCTCGGAGAACGAGATCAACCGCTCCCTACCGTACTCGGAGCGGTTGTAGCCTCACCGAGATGTGACTATGGGTGGTGTTGGGCTCTTCTCTTGGGGAGTTTGTCCCTCTGCAGATTCTCCCCCTGTCCGCTTCCTTGGGTTTGCCATCCATCTCCTCATCTTGATCATCATTATCACCTTTATCGGAAGGTGGAGATGGGGCGGAGCTGTTTCGATCGGAGCTCTCAAGCTCGATAAATAGAGCATTGCAGCTCTCAAATCTTCGAAAGACGCCACATCGCCGGCTCTCCGAATCCAATCTTGGCTTGGAGCTCTTGCTCCTCCGTCGCAGCTCATCCGGTGACCGCTGGGATTTGGCAAAGTCAATAAGAATGTCCCAAGGTGCGAGAAACCTTAAGAGCATCCGAGCTCTTGTCCTTACGCTATTTCAACCGGATCTCGCGTGCTCAGCAATTTCCGGTATCTCTAAGCCGAGCACGCAATCGAGTGGTGTCGCTTGTTGTCCACTCGGCAGAATAGGTTCGGGGTGACGGTTCCCTCTTGTCGGACTCGTGTCCTCGTAGCTGATCACTTGGACCTTGTCCTTGATCGTCGCTCCCTCGATTCCGATATCGAATCGAGTAGTTTCTCCTCTTGAATAGAAGGAGGAGTCTGGCTGAATAATGGTAAGTGGCCGAGCCACTGTGACCTCAGCAGTCGAGTCTTAGCCAACCTCCTCTTCTTTGGCACTTGGACGTTGGGGGCGAGCGAGACGCCGCTCTCTTCGGTTCGGGTGGCCCCTTGCCATTGACTTTTCGCTCCCGGCCTTTGTCATAAATTTAATACTCTTGAGATCAAAAGACTTCGAGTCCTCAAAAGCCGAGCGATTCGTACCACACTCTCTATCAAGCACCGACATCTTGGTGCCGAATAGGAGCTTGCATGTCTTGGTTAGCTTCCTCTCTCCGGTGGCGAAGTAGTGAACTTCACGGGCTTGGGCCTTCACTGAGTAGTATAGTAGTCGGCCCGGTTCACTTCTACTCCATCGTCTATGATCATCATCAGTTGTATCCTCGGCTTAGAAAGCCGATCATAGGATCCAATGAGCTTGTCGAATATGAGAGACAACGTAAGCTAAACCCCCGATCGAGGTAACAAAAGATTTCTCCGAAGCGCCGTCTTGAACACTATGTCGCCGCGTCCACGTAACTTTTGGACGTAGTTATTTATCTCCCTTTCCTTATAACCAATGGGAGAGATACCAAGCTGAGGGGAGTTGAAAAGCTTGAACGAGAGCCTCGAGATATTGAAAGAGTGGGTAGCCTCCCTCCACCGATTTGGGGGCAATTTCCCATTGTATCCAAAGGATGCTTCTTCTCCTCCTAAAGGCTAATGATTTCCGGTTGTAGTAGGCCTCCATAACTTGTCTCGGCGGATGAGAACGGGGATGCCTCGACACAAGAGCCGCACCCGACTTCTCAAGGGCGCCAAAACCGGCTCCAAATATGAAACGTCCACTGCCGGGAGAGCCATCGTCGGCTCAAACCGAACCCGGATGGTCATGATCTCAACCATCTTCTCGAGAGTCTCGTATCGCCGCCATCGAAATCTGCAAAACAAATTGTTAGCACTTGAAAATAGAGTAAGTTAGTAGCTATCAGCGGATAGTAATACATTACCGTGAAATAGAGCTTGAAAAGAGATATAGCAATGCAGTTTGAATGAGGATGTAAGGAAGGTAACTGAATCGCTAAGAAAAAGCTCTAAGATATGAGAATGGCGAAAAGTGAGGAGTTGATAGAAGATGAAAGATTTTGTATATTGAGTTTGATCTTCAGTTTGAATCGCACGGTTCAAATTTAATCTTTCAAAAACAAGGGGCGGCTAAGATTAAATGTTATAAAGGAATGATTATAATAGCCGCCAAAAATATAGATATACGTAATAAAGCTAATGGAGAAGACATGCATTAAATGCGCGACAGAGAGCATTAATTACGCAGGCGAGGAGTCCTGCTGACCTTTCCTCAAACCTTAAACATAATAAATGGTAAGGAATAAATGCTCCTCAGCAACTGAATGTAAGCGACTGATGCATTAAATGCGGCATGTTTCTGAACAAATTAAGTAACGATACTACGCAAACCTCTTCAGCTGAACTTATCAGCTGGTTGCCATCTTTTATCAGGAGGATGGTTGTGCTGATGACCATGTTCCTCCTTGTTATGTACAGTGTGCATCTCCCAATCGAGTCACTGTACTAAGTTTTCTCGACTTTGTCGTGCCGATTCCATACTGATACAAATTGTTGCTAAGTATATCATTATCATTAGTCGGCTTCTACTGACTTGTCTCAGTAGGATCTAGCAGACCTAGCTCAACTGATAGTTCTCTGAACCTATTCTCAGCTAGTGGTTTGGTCAGTATATCGCCCTTTTGCTTGTCAAGTATGGATTTTCTCCATCCTCGATGTCCTTCTTTTCGACATGGTCTCGATGAAGTGGTGTCGGATGTCCACGTGCTTGCATCTCGGTATGTAGAACCGGGTTCCGAGTTATAGCTATTGACTTCGGTGGAGTCACGGTAGATGGGCACTTCATCCCGAGTTATACCATAATCTCTCGCTTGTTGTCGAAGCCAAAGGACACGGGCACAAAGAACTTCCCTGCAGCCATGTACTCGGCTCGGTAGTGGACGTAGCTACCGAGTGCTTGTTTCTTTGAAAACCACGATATCGCCTTGCCGCCTAGGAACCGACATGTTCGGAAGTTGATTTTCGATCTATCCCGCATCCTGCATAATCGCATCGAATAACTTCGTTAGTGTTAGATTATCATCAGCGAGGATACCATAACCCAAAGATCGGGTGTTCCTCTTAGATATCGCAGAATCTTCTTCGCCGAGTCTAGATAACTTCGCTTGGGATTCGCCCGAAATCTTGCGCATATACCTACAAAGATAAGTTATGTCGAGTCGGCTATTTGTTAAATAAAGTAAAGAACCAATAATAGCTCTATAATCGGTAGAGTTAACGTAAGCTCCCTCTTTGTCTAGATCGATTTTAAAGTTCGTGTTCATGGGGATCTTGACCGGTTTCTTGGAATCACGACCGAATCTTTTGAGAAGATCTCGAGTGTATTTGGCTTGATTGATGAAGATTCCTTCACTGATTGTTTTACTTGAAATCCAAGGAAATAATTCATCTCTCCCATCATGGACATCTCGAATTTCTCTTTCATCATCTTCTCGAACCGCCGACATATAACTTCGTTTTCTCGGCCGAAAATGATGTCGTCCATGTAGATTTGCACCGTAGAATGTCATCTCTCGACTTTATGCTTGAATAGGGTGCGATCTACTGTCCCCTTTTGAAAACCTTTCTCAAGTAGAAAGTCGATAGGGTATCATACCAAGCCCCCGGGTGCTTGTTTTAACCCATACAGAGCTTTCCTAAGTCTCGTACACCTGATGTCCCCGCCGAAAGCCGGGCGGTTGTTCCACGTAGACTTCTTCCTTCATGACGCCGTTCGTAAAAGCCGACTTCACATCCATCTCGATATACCTTAAATCTCGATGTGTTGCATAAGCTAGGAAAAGACGAATAGCTTCCAATCCGGCGACTGGAGCAAATGTTTCATCAAAGTCAATTCCCCTCGCTGATCGTATCCTTTAGCAACTAGTCGAGCTTTATTTCGACAATGACGTTGTTTTCATCTCGCTTGTTCTTGAAGACCCACTTAGTTCCAATCACGTGCCGATGTCTAGGCCTGCGTTGACAAGCTCCCAAACTTCAATTTTGACGAACTGGTTCAGCTCTTCTTGCATAGCAATGACCCGGCCAAGATCTTTTAGTGCGTCCTCTATCGATCGAGGTTCTTCGTAGACGTAAAAACAAGAGTAAAGTGAGCTTTCTCCTTGACTTAATCTTGATCTTGTCCTTATAGTTGCCGATGGATCTCCAATGATAAGATCTCGAAGAATGAGCATCAAGCCACGAACGCTCGAGTCGGGCTTCTTCTTCGATACTACTTCTACACGTCGGTAGGTGTATTAGGCATTTCAAGTAGTACTTGTTTTGTGGACCGTAGTAATTCAAGTAAGAAGGTTAGGATCTACCGAGTTTCCGTGTTCGGGGGCATTTAGCTCGGGAACATTAATCGTTCCCCCGAGTTTATATTCTCGTAGAGGTCTCGGTTACCACAGGGGCTTCCTCATCGACCGAAGTTACCTGTTGTTGATTCCGTTCGATAGAATCAACTAGGTTAGCTACATTGCTTGTTGGCCGAGTCCGAATTTCTTCATCTTCCGACTCATCATCCCAACAATCTCGGATCTTTTCGCCTTTGTCATTTAGTTCGAGATCCCGTAGCTTGCTGCCGACATCCTCAGTGTTTGACTTTGTATCTTTCCCTGTTCTCAGTAACAAATTCATCAAAAACAACATGAGGGCTTTCCTCCACGCAAAGAGTTCGATAGTTAAAAACTCGAAGGCTTTATCGACTCGGGAGTATCCTAAGAATACTCCTTGATCGATTTGCTATCAAAGACCTTCAACCGATCTTTCCCATTGTTGTGGATAAAACAAGGACAAACCAAAACATGAAAATGAGAAATAGAAGGAATTCTCCCTTTCCACAGCTTCGTAAGGCGTCTTCATGTGTTCTTTGTGCCGGCAGTGAGCGATTCCCGAGTGTAACGAGCGGTGTCGGTAGCATCGGCCCCAAAACTTTGAGGGTAGTCCGAGAATCTGCGAGGAGCGTTCTTGCTTGCTTCTTTGAGTGTTCTGTTCTTACATTCAAGCAAGTCCGTTCGCCGAGGGGTGCGTGCACTGATGTCTCGTGCCTGAATTCCCTCTTTATCGCAGTATGTCTTAACTACCGAGTTTAGAAACTCGTTCCTCCGTCCGAGCGTATCTTCTTAATCTTGATGTTCTTTTCCACACTGAGTTTCTTCGATAGATTAGGTAACTCGGTCGAACATCGATTTGTTGGCGATGAAGATGACCCAAGTATATCTCGAGAAGTCGTCTATGACGACGAGGGCATACTTCTTGCCTCTTATAGTCACCGGAGAGGCGGCCCGAATAAGTCCATGTGAAGCGGTCAAGGATTCCATCGGTGGAAGGTGACGGAATAGGTGGATTGCTACTCTTTGTTTGCTTTCCCTTCGTGCACGCTTCACAATTTCTGTCTTTGATAAACGATTCGTTGGGCAGTCCCTCGACTTTAGAGTTCTTGACGAGCTTGTTCATGGTCTTGAAGTTCAAAGTGGCCGAGTCTCTTGTGCCATAGCCACCCGACTTGTTACCTCGATTTAGTCGTGCGAGCAAGCAAGCCTCGTGTTACCGCGGTATTCCGGTTGCCAACATAGATGTTCTTCCTCCGCGAACCCGATAACACTGTTTTCCCCGTAGATTTGTCAACAATATCACGTAAAACCGGCGTCAAAGATTACTCGTTAAGATTATCACGTAATTGATCGATCGAAAGGAGATTATGTTGAAGTCCTTCAACATATGTTACTCTTGGAACCGTAAGCGGCCCCAATGTTCGGCGTTCCGTATCCCCTTGTGTAGCCTTTGGAATTGTCACCGAATTCACTCCGGGACCATCTTCTTGTACGTAGTTGGTCGATAGAGCTCTTCCGGTAGGTCATGTATCTCGAGCGGCCGCCGTCCACTATCCACGGGTCCTTATGCACCCGCAAAACAGAGGTATTTTTAGGTACCCTTTGGTTCGGTTGGGTCCTTACAGTTAGTGGGTGATTTCGGAACCCGGATCTGTCTCGGGACCTTAGAAGTTCCGCACTTCTTCTTCGAACCTTATCGCCTTTCTTCTCCACAAGGACTTGGAGATACCGACTTTCTGCCGATAATTTTGGGTTCATGCGCTTTCTTCTTCCGAGTCTTAGCGCTTCTCCCGACCCCGGGCTCATAGTAGTACGAGCCGCACTCGAGCCGGGTGCTCATACGATGGCTCCTTGTACATTTCGCCCATCTCGACCTTCTTTATTCCCCCCGAATTTTATCGCGGTGTCCCGGGGCTGAAACCTTTGGTCACTGCTTGTTGCTACTCTACCGAGGTGTAATTATTTTCTCGTTTGTTTTTCGCCCGAGGTGTGGTGTCGGCAGGCTTGCACCTTTCCTCCGACGAACCTATCGCCCGTGGTTGCTCGAGCTTTTGGAGGTAGAAGCTTCGTGGGTATAGCCCGAGCCTTCTTTCACGAAGTTGACCGTTGAGCTCTAAGCATGCTTTCAAGCTTCTCCTTAGCTCCCGTGTATTGTTCGATCATCAATCCTCTCCAAACTTCGTCACTCCTTCGAGTGAGTCATAGTCATTCCGCACATCCGTGAGCTTCGACCGAGCTTGGCTATTTCGGTCTCTTTCTCGAATTGTCCTTGGTCGAACCGAGATCTGAGTCTCTTGAAGCTGAGACTTAGTCATAAGAGATTCAATCTCTTCCTTGAGTCTCGCAACTAGATCCACTGACTCAGTAGAGACCTGACAATCAGAAGAAAGTCTCTGATTCTCAGCCTTTACTTGTTCAAGTTCCCTGGATGGTTCTCACGAACTCTCGCTCACCGAATCTGTTCCTCTAGCAGATCGTCGTAGGCTTGTACCACATCTAGATGATCATCTGTGACCGAGCACGTGTCTTGTGTGCTGTGTGAAGAAGAGGTAATAATGCGTTTAGAATTTACCTCAGCCTCTTCTCCCGCCATCGACACGGTATTCGGCCGATTCATCGAGAACCGTCTTTGCGACCTCAACTGCGACGAACGCGGCTTCGTCTTCGTAAGAATACATGAATGTATCCTCCTCAATTGAGTTGTCGGATATCTCTCCGGCTATATAGGCCGCCGTCTCTCGGCGAACTTCTTTCTCCCGGCTCGCCGTTCGCTCTTTGAGCCTGAGAGTTCGGGACAATCGTACCGATAGTGTCCCTCCTTCTTGCGCTTGTAGCGAGGTAGATGTTCTCGTCGCTCTTACCACTGAGTCTTTAGACGGACCGGCAGCACTCCGATTTCCCGTATTCAGTAGAAGGATTAGATTCTTCCTTTTTATGATAGTCTTTCTTACCCGAGGAAGAATCTCGGTTGTATTTCCTCGCCTTTCGACTCTCTCCTTTTCCCCTCGATATTTGAGAGCCATCGTGCTAGCCGATCGGGCCTGAAGTCTCGAAGACTTTGCTATCGATGTGGCCACGGCTTTGCTTGAGGAAATAAGGCTTGGCTCCGGTATTGGCCGATCGTTGTCTTGAAGGCGTGGTCGAACCGCGTGTGTCACCTGGAGCGCTTAAGCACTTTTGGGGTAGGCTATGCTCGAATTCCTCCGATTTTAATTCGAAAATATAACATCGGGAGTTAGAGCATTTAGATCGGAGCGACGTAAATAAGTAGCAAATGGAAGCCACTTCGTCAGGGCAACGCTCTCAAGATCTTGGTGTTCATCTCCTTGTTGGTGAACGACCTCCCCAACCCATTGATAACATTGACTTGATTGGTGAATCCGACACTCGCTCGTCAATGGTTTCAAGTAGGCTCCATTGCAAAGGCGTCGAACTTCGAAGCTCTAGCTCGAGCTTGTTCTCTTTGATCTCGAGGGGTTCCATGGCTCAAGGTGCCCAAGGCGTCCCATAGCTCTTTCGCCGTTTTGCAATCTTGTACCCTTCCGAGATGTGAGTCACCGAGCGTAGTCGTATGGCATTACGTGCAACTCGGTCAAGGTTGTGCAACTTCTTTTCTTCAGGGCGTGAAGCGCGATTTGTCTTTGGGAACCTTAGCACCGGCTTGTGCTCCCACGCCTCCTCCAAAGCAGCAAATACTACGCCGTCGATCATGGGAATGATCGGTCCCGACTCTAGGACATCTCGACATGCCGTCGTGGAGTGACGTTAGGTGTGCCTCCATACGTACGCGCCATACCGTGTAGTTCTCTATTGAGAACATCGGCACCATCCTAATACCCGACATATCGTACATTGTAAGAGTAAGAGTATAAGGATGCTCGAAAAGATGCTTATGCAGGTGAAAACAGGTTTTCGGGATCGGTTCGAGAGGACCAAGTATTTGTAACCGGCGATCGGTTGAACACCGAAAGCTCGATACCAATTGTTGGTCCGGAGACGAAAAGTCAGTGTAGGAGGGGGGGGTGAATACACCGAGCTCCGTTTCTTTTTCTCGGTGAAGGTCACCAAGCCGATGTTTGCAAACCGATGAACAGCGCCAAGTAAGCCTTCGATCACGGGGTCAAAGTGAGTCGCCTTCGAGCTCTTCTACCGACCGATGTCGGCATTACGAAACTCGGCCGGAGACCGTAGTGCGGATAAGTGTTAGGCCCGGAGTCGTCTCTTTTGAAAACGCGTTTTTGCAAGTTAAATCTTTTGGTCGTGCACTTTATAAAATACGTTTTATGCAAACTTATGATTTTCAAGTCGGTTGAAAGCTATGCAATAAAACAAGAAATGAACACAAGCGATTTAACGTGGTTCGGATACGCAAGATCCTACGTCCACGGCCCCGAACAAAGCAGAGAACTTGTTGATTATTCGAGCAAGCCTCGGCAGGATACTGTGCACCGGACAGCCTCCTCTAAGTTATAGTCCTTAGCGACTTTACAATCTAAACCTAAGTTTAGAAGGAAGGGAATGTTCTCCAACCGAGAAGGAGTTCTTACAACAAGAACAATTCACTAAATGTGAACTCCTTCGGATCTAAGCTATGAATCTAGCAATGAGCTTAGTCTAGAGAAGAAAGGGATCAAAGTTCCCTAGAGAGATGAACTACAAGAAGTGTTCTATGAAAACTAGTTCGTCTCTGGATAAGCTTGAAGGTTCTAGAGCGTTATGAGCTTGAATGATTTCCCTTGTTTGATATTTTCCCTCTATTTGAAATCTTCAAATCCTTCTCTATTTATAGTTGTGAGTTGTGGAATATGTCCGTTGGAGACGACGATGCCACGTGTCACAAGCGTCCAAAGAAAACGGCCACTATTCAACTTTGTTGGCGAGGGCGTTAATGCACTGTTCATGAGAGCAAGCTTTTTACCGTGTAGAGTAGGTAAGCGTTTTGGCTTCTCATTGGTCGAGGTTTGTAGTTGGTGAGTGTCGAGTTGACCGTTCAAACTACCTCGTATGTCTTCTTCGCCGAACATTTGAAGGGGACTTTAAGTGCCGGGTCGCTTTCGTCGGATACAAGCTCGAAAGTCTGTCTTCTTCGGCCGAGTCGCTCGACCGATAAAGTGAGCTTCGATAGTCGGTTGGTCGACCGCGAAGGTATACCGCTTGCACTTGGTTCTTCTACCGATGACCACGCCTTGTAGAGAATGCTTCTACCGAGGTCTCGGGCCACTGATGCGGGATCTTCAACCGAGTTTGATATCACCGCCGACGAAGAATGCAAGCGATTACACCGATGACGTGGGGTCTCGAAAAGTATCTTCACTGAAGATCGCTCAACAACTACCCCGTACGTGACTTAGACAAAATAATAAGCATTACATCAAGTCTAACCTATACATCAGCTAATCCTATCGACACACTAATCTACTGATATCAGCTCGGTTTTGGGATCTTCAATTCCATAGTACTACTATGATTTCCCCCAATTTCTTTTAACCCTAGAACAGCTGAGTATCAATCTACTGACTCATATCCAACAATAACCATATCAAGTTATTCCACATATTAATTGCTTCATCTTTCGTGTTTGTCAATAACAATGTAGATAGTATATTTTTACTTCACAAACATATATGGGGAGAGTATTTTTAGTTCCCAATATAACTAACTCACTCTTTATATAGTTAAACGAGTTTGACTTTAATAGACTATAATTTGCTTAATCATAACAACAATTCAATCTAATGATCTAAATTAAAGTTTCAGAGCATTTTACTAATATAGTATAAATCCATATTATTAATAGAATATTCTTTACAACTTTAGGTACTTCTCCACAAATATAGAATTAAAGTCTTCTGAGACATGGAACACACATCATATGACAAAAACAATTCATTTATTTGATAGACATGTATCCTTCAACCGTGTAAATGAAATAATCATCATCCTAATGTTAACATGACTAAGATATCTAATTGTAAAATATATCATAGTGTGAATTTGTTGAATACTTGAATAATATGAACGGAATTATTTTAAACATTTTGGGCTAAATGTTAACATGTGTCAATATTACATTGAAAATAAGATTTACTAACGCCAAGGGTATACATTCGTATACTCTTGTGTGTACCACATCACATGTCGATACCTTTGTGGTGTGGTACACATAAGAATATACAAATGTGGTACATACAAGCCGCTCTGAATCAACTATGCATAGTGATTTTCTTTGGGATATTGCCATTAATTGGTGAATAATTATGTACTATATTTCTACTAGATTTCCATGGCGAAGCTGGGGCATTACTTTGTGCATGAGTACATGATTATTTATAAGTATTAATGTGATTTCTGCTAGCCAGAATCTTCAATCATTATAATTAGCAACAGAACCGATTATCATCAATGAAATAAAGTAACGAGCAGTAGTGAAATGAAATGTACTACTGAATATAATCCAATAACCACCTCAAAGATATGACAGAATGCATACATGTATTCGGTAAAGTTTGAACTTCTACAGTCACGTACAGTTCATAGACCATAGTAGAATCAGTAGTATTATTATTATTATTATCTTTTTTTAATTTGAGGAACCCGCAGCCGCTATCTTCGGTGCGCTCTGGGTAAACCTCAACTCCTTGTGCAGTAGCCTGCAAACCACACAGGAGATTAAACCACCCTCAGGTGACAGGCTCACACAGAATGGCTTCAGTAAGGATTGAACCCATGACTTGTCGGTCCCGGGAAACCTCACCTCAACCACTCTGCCATCCCCTCTACGTAGGGGTGTCTAAATGGTACTGGGATTCGGGATTATCCCAATCCCGTACCGAAATCGACGGGATTGGGATACCGAAATACCATTTTTTGGGATACGGGATGGTATCGGGATTCATTTTCGTAAAGTAATCGGGATTCGGGATAACCGATACCGAATTCGGGATTACCGAAATACCGATTTTTTTTATGAAATAATTAATATATTTATGATTTATACACTTATAAATATAATTATAATTTATAACAGCTATTATATTAACTAATAATAAGTTAATATGAAATAATAATATTAAATATTAATTAAATTAATTAGGTCAAACTAATATTAACTATGTATCTCTCTCGACTCTCTCACTTCTTTATTAAAGAAATTGTTCTCCATATTATTTTTTATTGTCACCTACTCCAGTATGCATTTATATATATATATATATATTATATATCAATTTGAGATTAATAATATATATATTGTCACCTCACTTGAAATGAGATTAATAATATAGATTAATTAAGCTAAAATTTTACACATCCTAATTTCTAACAAAGATATATGTAGCGTCATTGGTTATTCGATTGTAGTTAGTATTCACTCTACTAAATGATTTTGGGTTCGATGTTTCAATCTAGCAAGGAGAAGTTTTTTTTTTTTTTTAAGGAAATAAATATTCGGGATTTTCGGTAATCCCGAATACCGATCCCGATTTTACCGTCCCAAATACCGATATCCCAATACCGCTATGAAATCGATATTGAGATTGAATTTTGCCTAATTTTGGGATCGGGATCCCGAAATTTCGGGATCGGAATCCCGATCCCATACCGACCGACACCCCTTAGCGGGACGAATCAGTAGTATTATTGATCAGGTACATCAGAGTCCACGGTTATCATGAACATCCACCTCCGGCTGCATTCCAGCTGGCACTTGAGCTTCAGCAGTACAGATACCACGCGTCCAATCAAAGTGCTCACAGACCGTTGGATCTTACTGCTCTCATCCATATTGTACTGCGGATGATGCATGATGCGCGGAAAGGGTGACGACACTCCATGGATCACAATCCTGCTGTTGTGCAGCAGATCGTTGGTGGTGATCCTCACGTAGTTTATCTTCATCGGCGCCAAAAGTTCCCTCCACCTGCGGTTGTAAGTTGTAACCACCAGATTGTTTGCCGCGTCTAGAGTAGGCAACGAAGTCGTCGGAAGTAAGGTAACCAGATCCGCCGCCGTTAGCCGCTTGTTCGGAACCACATGGAACCTGAAGTTCGACGGGTAGGCATTACGTCCGCCGGAGAAGATCGAGGTATCATCGAGCGCGAAAACAGTCATCTCTTTCAGATCGGAGAGCTCGGCGTACTTGACACGCATCGCGAGTGAGACGACGCTGTATCCGGTGGCGCGGAGGCGGATGATCGCGTCCTTCAGCATCAGGCGCATGATAAAACCGACGGCGGAGGCGACGTCAGGGAGGAGAGAGACGGCGAGGGGAACGACAGCGACGTCATCCGCTCGACGTCACAGGAGAGCGGCGAGAGGTGAGAGACGTAGCCTTGGAGACCGTGGATGACGACGAGTCCGTTGTTGAAGACGTCAGGACCGGTGATCTCGACGCCATTGACGAAGATCTTCCCTCTTGCTGTTGATAGTGAGGCAACGATTCGGAGCAATCGCTTCGATTTTGGTACCGAAAGCTAGGGTTTGGAGGAAGCGGAGAGGGTAGAGTCCGGGGACAGAGAGCTCCTGGAGAAGGAGAGGAAGAGAGCAGGAAGGACACGTGAGTAGAGAGGCATCAGAGGGAGCGAAGCTGGTGAGCGGAGCGCTGGCGGAGAGATTTGCGGCGACGGCGGCGGCGGCGGAGGATAGTTCCTGGAAACCGAGTGTTGAGAGTATTGTACCGAAGAGAGCTGGGTGATAGGTGTGAGTCGGCGTATGAAATGCAGCTTCTGAGGTAGGAGAGATGGAGGGGACGGCGGCGCCGCCGCCGTCGTCGAAGGCAGATGCGGCGTAGATGAAGAGTGAGATAAGGACTAGGAGTAGTGGAAGCTGAAAGCGTGGAGGGATCGCCATGGTTCGAATTTGAAGAGTGATAATCTGATTTTGTGATTCAGTATTGGTAGCTTTATATAGACGAAGAAGAAATGAACTGCAGCTCGTAGATGGACACGTAGGATGATGTGATTGGAATGGAAGAGTGATAGAGAGAGAGCGTGCATTTTGGGTGCAGAAAAATGGAGGGAAACTGACGAAACAGAACGAGTAGTAATTAGTTACAAGCTAGGTTGCACGGACATGGACATGGATATGGACATGGACATGGACATGGGACACGATACGATACGAACACAAGACACGGGATACGGTATTTTTTAAAAAATTTAGGACACGATACGGGCCCTGATATAAATAATATTAAATTATTAATATTATCAAATGATCAACTCAAAGCACATAAGTCATAACTCATAAGTCATAATCGTAGCATAAAAATATGAAATATTAAGATAAGTAGATAAAAATAAACATTAGTCTTAAAGTCATAACTCATAAGTCATAATAATCTAAATAAAAAATATTAGGGTTGTAGCAAACTAGAATTTACTCCATTGATTGAAAATTTTAATTAGTTTGTTTAAAGTGAAAGATTAAAATGTAAAATACTAAGATAAGTAGATAACAATAATAAACATTAGTCTTAAAGTCATAACTCATAAGTCATAATAATCTAAATAAAAATATTAGGGTTGTAGCAAATCGTAGTTTACTCCATTGATTAAAAAAAATTAATTTAGTTTATTTAAAGTGAAAGATTGAAGGTTTTGATTATTTGAGAATCGTTGTGAAGAAGTGGTCAAACAAACGTGTCCAAATAAAAAAAAAAACGTGTCCCGTGCGTATCAGACACATAAATTGCCGTGTCCGGGAAGTGTTCGATTTTTTTTATTATGGAACTCTTTTTTCCCGTGTCCGACACGTGTCGGGCGTGTGTCCGAGCGTGTCCGTGTCCGACACGTGTCCGACACAGTACGGCGGCATTTTTCGGAGTGTAGGTTACAAGGAAGATTCTAGAAGTCACTTAATTGGCTTAAATTTTCCCACTGATACGACGCCGTATCTGTCGTGACTTGCAAGGCTTTCCAATTTTCTACAAATTAATGGGCTTTGAATGTAGATCCATAGAGCCCATCTCCTCTGGATCCGCCGCCGAATTGATTCTATAGTTCGACCTAGACAACTTGGAGCATTATTTATTTTTATTGACGATATATAATTTTGCAATAGCTTCTGAATTATGTACAATGAAATAAATTGCTTGCGTATAATAATTATAAAAAAGAAAAAATCATAGGATCTTTATCCAATTTTAATTAGACTTCATTTATATGGTGGATTATGTCAGTCACGATTAGCCATAATCATGAACAATATTCTGATATGAAGTATTGATTTTAAAATTATGGTTCTCTGGATCATAAAAACACACGAGTTAAATTAGTTGAGGCACACTTTTGTGCAACGGATGTAGGTATATTTGCATAAAAGATGATCCAATTTGTGATTCAAGTTCAACTTTGACCCATATCCAGATCTTTACATATAGAGAAAATAAACTCTAGATTTACACTATTTTCAGCTTCTCTTCACTCTCAACGCAACACATCTCTCTTCTCTTTAGATCTCAACTCAAAAATAGATTTATCTCTTTTCACTCCTCCATTCATCCATCTCCGCAGCCGCGATTGCTCCGCCTAGGTTCATCCAATGCCGCCGACGAGTCCGCATGCTTGTATAGTATCAGCGTTTTCAACAGTTGGGTATTCATATATTGTCGGATCGGTCTGAGATTTTAACTGGCGTTTGAAGACACGCCTATGACTGAAGGAATTGTAATTCTAACGATTAGATCTTGAGTTATATTTTTTGAAACTCTGTTGCTGGTTTTGTGGACATTTTACTTTATTTTTGTGGGTCGTGGTTCTAGTGCCTTCGTAGTTGTTCTTAAGGGTTATATTTCATATTATACTTGTTCAATTTTACTCTCTACTTGGTTATACTGGATTTAGCTAGACCTAAGGGTCTCGTTGTTTCTACCTCTTCATATTGAATAGGTTTTTCCACTTAAATATTGGTATTCTCGTTGTTGCTATTGATTACTGTGTTTCTTTGTTGAACTAGATACATTTTGGTATGGTTCATAGTCCTAATATACTCCTAATTGAACTGTGGTTTCGTATGATTATTAGATTAAAGTGACACATTCCTTAATTATAATCGACACTTTACGTTAGTGTGATTGACACTCTGAGATAAAATAACATTTTTGTTCATTGCAATTGACACATTATTCATTGCAAATGACCCTATATGAGAATGTGACACTCTCATCCAAAACAATTGACACTTTTGTTTGTTACGATTGACACTTTGAGTAACATTTTTTATTATTATGTTGATCATATTTTGTTGACTAAATCACTGAACTATGGTTTCATGTGATATTGGATTAAAGTGACACGTTTCTTAATTATGATTGACACTTTACTTCGATGTGGTTGACACTCGAGATAAATAATACATTTGTTCACAACAAATGACATTTTTGTTGTCTTTCATAAACAAATGACATTTTTTTTTAAACAAATCACAATTTTTTAAAGGTAATTAATAGTTGTTGGTCCGGAGACGAGAGTCGAGTGTAGAGAGGGGGGAGGGGTGAATACACCGAGCATTCTTTCTTTTCTCAAACGCGAAGGGACACTGAGCCGTAGGTTGCTACCGATGAACAATGTCAAATAGTAACCTTCGATCGCGGGTCGAGTGGGCCAACTATCGAGTCTCTCCTACCGACTTTTGTCGGTTCTTGATTCTCGTCGCCGACTTAGTGCGGATAAATGTGTAGGGCCCGGAGATTCGTCTCGCTTGAAAACGTGATTTTCACAAGTTAAATAATTTTGGCTAGTGCGCTTTTAGAATACATTTTATGCAAGATATGAGTTTGTAAGATATTTGTATGCAATGCAATAAAACAGTAAACAACACAAGCAATTTTTAACGTGGTTCGGATACGCAAGATCCTACGTCCACGGTCCCGCCGAACAGGAGGTCTTGTTGATTTATCTCGAGCAAGCCTCAAAGAAGGTATCGTGCACTAGACATGACCCTTCTAAGTTATAGTCCTTAGCGACTTTACAAATCAACCATAAGTTTGAAGGGGAGGGGATTTTCTCCAACTATGAAGGAGTTCTTACAATAAGAACAGTCACTGAAAGTGAACTCCTTCGAGATTCTAAGCTATAGATATAAATGTTGAGCTTAGATAGAGAAGAGGGATCTTGTTGGTCCCGTGAGTGAGTTCGAGTGTAGAGGGGGGTGAATACACCGAATCCAAATTTCTCAATTTTCGAACACGAACAAGTCCTATTCGAGAAGGTGCCGTATCTGAAATAGTTCAGCTGACCCGCATAACCGTTCCGAATCGTGTTAAAGGCTAAAAGAGTACTCGACTCAACTGAGATCCGCTAACCGACTAGGTCGAATTCGGCATCGGTCGTGAGAGTTCGATGTGCAGCGGAATTGTGGGCAAATCGTTTTAATGAGGAAAACGTTTTATGCAAGTCTCGGCCAAGTAGATAAGAAGTTCGAAATACGAGACGGTTAAATCGATTTTAAATATGATGTTCAAGTATGCACAGATAAAATCAATGAAACAAAGAAGTAAACGCACACGAGATATTTTTAAAGTGGTTCGGATATCAACAATCCTACGTCCACTGTCCCGATAGATCGGAGGCTATTTATTATACCGAAGTTAGTCTCGGCCGCCTTGTACATTGGACAAAGTCGTGGCTTGGGGATTATACTCGAGCAAGTCCCGGTTTACACTTCTATCAAACTTTAAGTGTTTGACAAACTTCTCCAACAATGAAGGAGTCCTTATACAATAAGGATTGGGTTCAAATGTGAACTCCTTCGTCTAAGCTATGGATATAACAAGTGAGCTTAGGGTTAGAGGGATAAGGAACGAGAATGTAGCTATCTAGAGCGACGAACAGCTGAGGGTTTAGCTATAGGTTCGTGTTAGTCGCTTGGATACTAGAAGCTTGTGTCGGTTTAGCTTGGTTCCTTTTGAGCTGGATGTAGTCTTTCGCCGGAGATAACTCGGTTGATTCTTGCGGAAGACTTAGTCGTTAATTTCGCTCGTTTGAATGCTCTCTCGTGTTCTAGGTGCGCGCATTCGTTTTTTAAATCTTGAAAGATCCCTCTATTTATAGAGTGGAGAGAAGAATAGATCCGTTGGAGACGATCTTCTTCTTTTTCCCTCTTTTGTGGTAGCAAACGGCTCTTTTGTGTAGTAGGTACAATGCTTTCCCACCTTTTTAGGTAAAAGGTTGACTGCAACTTTAGCAGGTGAGACGACACGTGTTTGCTTGTCATTCGTCGGGGTGGATGGAGTAGTTGAGACAGCACAAACTTCGAGACAGACTGAAGCTGACTTCTCTCTTCCTCGTATATGACAATGCCGATTGTCTTTCAAAAGATTCTCGACAGCCTCGAAGACTATCTGCCGTTGCCGAGTCCGACCTTGTATTCGTAGATAGACTCGCCGAGATAGGTCTACCGAAGATCGGCTCCGAGTCCAGTGAACTACCTCTCGCCGAGTTCGGCTCAACCGACTCTCTCGATATCTTGCTCCCGCCGAGTCCAAGATTCACTGAGTCTTCTACACTGGTGCTGAGGCAGGTAAGCTACTGAGCGCCTTGACCAGAGCAGAGTGTCTACTGAGTCTGAAACCTCAGAGATAAATACGAATACAAAGGAATGGTTCACCAATCAGATAGGGTTTTGGGATCTTCAAATCTTCTCAACAGTTCAGAGCACGAGGCTACTGAGCGTGATTCAGTATAGAAGATAGAATCATTTCCCACAAGTATGATCATGCTGAGGATTGAATCATCACCCAACAGATCTAAAGAAAGAAACTCTAGAGAGAAGAACTAAGGATATTCTACTAGACAAGTTCTTTGCTGGATTATCTTGAATGCGCTAGAGTTGTTTCGAAATCTTGAGCGTTTTGTCCCTTTGATATCCCGTGCGTGGAGCTCGGATTTGCTTCTCTATTTATAGTTGTGACCCAGGCATTTGCCCGTTGGAGAGGACGATGCCACGTGTCACAAGCATCCAAGGAAAATGACCATATGTTCGAATTGTTGCAGCAGAGTTGTTGGTTACTGTGTATGAGAGCAGCTTTAGTTGGTCAGAGCTGGTAGTGCTTTGACGACTTCTCATTGGTCGAGGTTTGTGGTAGGTGAGATATGTCAGACATCGGTCTTCATTGGAGTTGACTCTCACTCATCCTCGTATGATCTTCTCGCCGACTTTCGAATGATGTTAAAAAGTCGGGTCGTTTCGCTTCGGATACGGTGAGACTTTGATGCAGTCTGCGTCTTCTTCGTCTGAGTCGGCTGATAAAGATGTTCTAATGAGTGTAGTCAGCTGATGACTCTGAAGGTACTGAGCTTTGCATAAAGAGTTCTTCTACTGATGTCGGTCAGCTGATGAGATGTCTTCTACTGAGCAAAGATCAGCTGATGACTTGAGAACACAAGCTCTTACACTGATGACGTGGGGTTCGGAAAGTAAACTTCCGACCGAAGATCACCCAACATTTTACCCCGTATAGGACTTAGACATAAACGAGAATGAAATTACAAAATCAGTCGAGCCTATTACATCATCTAGTCTTATCGACACTACACTACTGATACAAGCTGGGTTTTGGGATCCTCAACTCCATAGCACGAGACACTATGATTTCCCCCAATACTGTTTTACCCAATAAATTTCTAAGTATCTTCTACTGACTCATAACCCAACAATAGTCAATAAATGATAATACTCCACAAATGACAATTTAGTCAAAACAAATGACACTTTTGTTCGAAGCAAATAATTCTCTACAAATGACATATTTTTTAAAAGAAATGACACTTCCGTAGAAGATGTCGAATATGAAAATGACACTTTTGTTTTGAAATAAATGATACTCAATTAATGACACTTTTGTTCACAACAAAAGACACACTTGCCCTTAAAAAAAATTGAATAATATATATATATGACCTCAACGGATGCGGATCCCGACAATGGCATTTAATTAGGTCGCAATTGGGCCAAGAAGGATCCAAATGTAGCTATATCCGATGTACAAAAGTTTTTGTGAAATTAGTTATAATTTCATTAAGTTTAGGAGTAAAATCGATAATTTATCCAAATTCGATTACATAATAAATTATAAATATGTTTTATAAGAGTGTCAATTTATGTGTTTTGTTAATCTAAAATGATTAGGGTTGTCAAATTGTTTCAATTGTCCTAGTTCAGCGAGTCACCTCGTGATTAATTTATGGCATGGATTGGTGAACACGTGAATGTTCAGTCGAATCGCCGAATTTCTTCTAGTGAATCATCTTTGCTAAAACCCGATTCAACCTTTTATGAGTCTCGTACAAAATAAATCAACCACAATAAATTACACATTTCTTCAATTTATCATGAATATATAAATTTTATTTATGTTTCTTTTGATATAGAATTAAATTATTTCGGTCAAATGAAAAAAAAAACACGGACACACACAACCTCTCTTTCAAATAGATCCTTCAAATCAACTTCACGGCTAATGTTGGTAAATTGTGATATATATATATATATATATATATATATATATATATATATATATATATATATATAGAAGAGGGATAATTTGATAACAATGCCTTATTGAGAGAAAGGGAGAACAAATCTCAACCACTTACATTACAAGATGTGTGGTCAAGATTAAGGAGCTCATTAATGGCAATTTCGTAATTTTCATAATTTTTTTCAGAAGCCTCATTAAGGATATTTTGGTATTTTGTCTTTCTAATTTAGTCAACAAGGGATTTTGAAGGAGGGTCTCGACCGATTTCGTCAATATTTTCTATGCACATTTTGTGTGTGTTTTATGCACATTTTTTTAATTTATATGCACATTTTGTGTGTGTTACGTGCACATTTTTTTTAATTTATATGCACATTTTGTGTGTGTTCTATGCACATTTTTATAATTTGTATGCACATTTTCCTATAAGCCACATCTCCATCCTTCCTTTGTCGTCGCTCATGAACATATTTGTCTTTCTCGGCTACTCATATGTACATTCTATACATGTATATGAAATACATTTATCTTTCCGCATTTTCTTATCCACATTCTCCCCTTTCACATCTATCTTTGCGTTTTCTTATCGTTGAACCGATTTCACCTTTAGAACCACCGACCGAACCCGTCGCCTTTCTCTTCCCGGTCATTACGTTCAAAGATGTGCATAAAATGATTAATGAATGTGCATATGAAATACACCTAGGTGCACACTTGTTATATACGAAATTAACATGTTGTCCCAATACCCCTTAGTGTGCATATGAAATACATATAATGTGCGGAATAAATACAAATTATGTGCATATGAATTAACAACTGTACCCCGAAATACAATGTTACAAATACAAGTTTTTTGTGCATACGAAATATAGAAAATGTGCATATAAAAACACACGATTACGCATATGAAATACCCATGGAAAAAATAGAGTCGTCAACCCCCAATTCCAAACCCTAATTTCCTATGAACCCTAATTTTTCACACATACATTCAATTGCTTACTATCATTTCGAATCAACCCCCAATTCCAAACCCTAATTTCATATGAACCACTAATTTTTATCACATACATTCAATCGCTAGAAACTAAAAAGCAACAACATACCGGTGTAAACCCTATAATGTTCGATTACGATTGTAACACCAAATATAGCAAAATACCTTCGTGAAATTCGTATTCTCCACGAGAATAAGTACTCGAAGTCCTCCAACATAAGTCCTCGGGTGAGATTTCCTTCAATCCCGAAGATTTCTTGATCCTTCGCGTCGATTACGAATTTCAAAACCCACGAAGATACGACGATTCGCGTCGATTACGAATTTGTTGAGGGAGCACCTCCGAATCGAAGATTCACGTCGATTAAATTAGGAATGGTTGAACAGATGCATCGATTTTTTACAGATTCGAAGAAAGGAGAAATGAAATGCGCTTTTCACAACATTTTTGCTGGTTGGGAGGAACGACACAAATGAAAGGTTCTTTCAAAAAATTTGAATGAAATAAAATGCTCTTTACAAAATTCCTAATTTACCCTTTCTTCATATTTTGCAATTAAAAAGAATGTTAAAATTGGGAGAAATTTCCTTAAATCCTACCCATCTATTTAACTAGATCAATGGTTATAAGATGTTCTCTATTCTCTCACTAAGCGGGTGTTCTTGATATAAGGCCCCTATATATATATATATATATAAAGTGGCCATTACGTAAGCCATTACGATTGCAGCTACGTCAGCAAAAGCTAAAAGCTTCAATAATGTAGTCTACTGTTTTCTTGCTTTTTTGTCTATTTAAGGTGCTTGATTTCATTTGTTAGAGCATCGAGTTCTTAGCACTAAAATCCTCTCTCTAGAATCCTCTCCTCTCCTTTCCAAGATTGTAATATACGCTTGAAGAAAGTTTAATGTAAGTTATTTCGTACTTTCTTCTTCTCTGTTTATAATTTATGAACAGTTCATATATTAGAAGATTAAAATTGTTTGATGAAGTATGGAATCCTCCATTGGATTATATTATTACTGATCAATCAAATTATAAACAAAAATTAAGGAGCAAGGTTAAATCAACCTATCTATTAATAAATTATTTAAAAGAGCAAATTGCGAATCAGGAAATTCCTGAATCTTCAAAAGAAATATATTTTCGTCCTCAATTAAAAAGGGCATACAAAAGCTTAAAAGCTTTTGAACATCAAGGAGCAATGTTCCTTGCGTAAAACGCAAAGTTTATTGATCCTGCGCTGAGTGGTATCAGAGCCAAGTTAGGCTAAGAGGAAATTTCTCTAAAGAAAGTCTGAAACTATTGAATTCGGGAAGATCGAAGCTCTACACGAGCTCTGCTCTAAGTCGAGTATCAAGTAAAGCTGTAAGTCCTTGGGTATAGGCAAAAGGTAGGAATAAAGCTTTGACGGTATCTTCCGATCTAATGAAGAAAATATTTCATACTTTCCATAAAGAGAAATCTCCTAAAAATGTTCTTAAAAGAACAAGGAAATTGTTTATTCGGAAAACTTTGATAAAAGTCTTCAAGACCTGAAATTACCAAAGAAGTCTCAAAGTTTGAAGTTTATAAAAAAGGGAAGCTTTGAATTTCAAAGCGATTATGTTATAAAAGCGATTGAAGAAACAATTCCTCTAAAAGGAGGATATGATTCTCGATCACTTCTTTCAAAGAATATGATTGAAGTTCATAAAGAAAATATAAATTCCTGCATCTAGGAGTGATCCAAATTGGAATTAAGCCATTAACTAGAGATGGGTTAAATGTGAGTGCCTTAATCATGGTCGAGAGATCAAAGGCGTTTGAATCCAGAAGATTCTCTTCTTGGAATAATTGAGTCTACACTTGTGAAGGACCAATATATTTCGGTTCTTTCCAAATTATCCTTTATCTCTTTCGGATCCAAATATTTTGGATGCCCTTACTCTTAATATTAAGACTTGGGGTATAAAATGAAAGAAGAATCAGAGAATATTATTCTCGTTTATAGAATTTACTATAAAGTTATGAATACAACAATCTCGAGATTTAATGTTAAGTCTCAGCAAATTTGTTCTAAGAAAGGAGAAACTACTCTTTTTCTTAACGGATATTACTAAAAGTAATATTGTTGTTCCTAAAACTATATTATGGAATCAAGTAAGTCTTCAGGAAACATGGAAGCTTGAGAATGCATCTCTTCAATTAAAAAAGAAAATAGAAAGTTGGAACGTATTATACAATACGTTGATGGAGATGTTGAAATTAAGTTTGCTTCCTCAAAGAAGATTTAAACTAAAAATAGATGAAGATGCTAGAAGCTCTACATCCTCCCCATTCCTATCTGGAACATGAAAAAATGAGTATTTCACGGAATTAATACAACTCAGGATCAAATCTCTCGACTTCGAATATAAGGTTGAAATACCTAAAAGTGAAAGCTCGGAAATCCCGGATCACCAACTTTTTCGATTTTGGGTACAAATGTTTTCATGATAAAAGAAAATTTTATATCCAAAGCTATCCAAAGAAGTTTAAATAAAAGCTGAAAATATTTATAAAAGAAAATGGTTTCTCCGTGACCTTTCTTTAAAACAAAAAACCCTTGTATTCTAAGAGATATGAAGAATGGAGAAAAACTACTAATTTAAAAGTAGACTTCTTTATCGGCTTGAAAACATTTATTTTCCGGCAAGAAAAAAAGGAATTTCCAAATTTTGCGGATAAAGAATTTATTTACGTTCTTGAAAAAAGTTATAAAATCTTTATTCATGAAACGGGAGAAGAATCTAATGAGATTCATCCCCCTTTTTCAACTTTACAAATTAAAAAAGGAGGAAAAGAAATTTATGCTGTTCCTATTAAATCAGAATCAGGAAAAGCTGATTTTGATCATATTGTTCAACAAAATAATTTTACAAATTTAGCTTTACATACTATTGGAAATCAGACCAATAGAATTGAAGAAATTTTGTCCCCAAAAAAGACTGAGCTAAAATGTTCAGATACGATTATGATAAAACCTCCTCCTAATCTTAAGAAGGAAAAATTTCATTTAAATTCTAAAAAGGATGAAGAATTTCTTGAAGGATTAATCACAAGACTTCAAAAAATAAATATTAAAACTGAAGCTTCCAGCTCAGAAATTATTTCGATGATTTCGAAAGAAAATAATTCAAAAATATCTGAAGATGAGGCTCAAGTTAATAAACTTGAAATTTTTTCAATTATTAAGCCATATTATAAACGTTCTACACCAATTGATCTTCAAATTGAAGAAGAAAAACAATTGGTAAATTACGATGGTGAATCCATCCTTGAATGGAACCTTGATGGAAAATGCGAATATCGATTAAAAAACCATGGCAAAGCAAATGCTTATATATTCATCTGCCGCTAAATTAAAAGAAAATAATGATAGGCAGATTGCTCAGGCCATCATTATGGGTTTCACAGGCCAACTTCAAGGTTGGTAGGATTTTTATATTTCGAAAGAAGCAAAGAATAAAATTCTTAATGCTACTTTATTTGATCCTATCTCTCAAAGAGAAGAATCGAGATGCGGTTAATACACTTATTTATACAATACTATCAAATTTTGTTGGAGCTAATACTCTTCAACTTGATAGATCTAATAAGCAATTATTAAATTTAAGATGTCGAACACTATCGATTTCGAGATGGTATAAAGATGTCTTTATGTCCAAAGTTTTAACTAGGAATGAGCGTAATATGAATTTACGGAAAGAAAAATTTATTGCGGGATTACCACCGCTTTTTGCGGGAAAAGGTTTTAAACAAATTAAAAGCTAAAACGGCACATGGAGAAATTCTCGGGGAAAATCTTTCCTATGGTGATATTTCGCGTAAATTGCTAGAAGGAATGGTTCTTTGTAATGATATTAAGTTGAAAAAACAACTTGAATTACAAAGAAACGAGAATAGAAATATAATTGGCAATTTTTGCGAACAAATAGGGCTTGAAACCGAGTCCCATCGCGATAGAATAAAGAAAAAACACAAGCTTAAAAAGTTAAGCAAAAGTTTTTTTTCTCTCTGGAAAATTTCTCTAAAAGGAGAAAAAAGTCTACTAAAGGACTTCCCAAGGATATAAAGAAAAAATATCCTAAAGCCTCTAATAGAGAAGCTCAACCAGTTTGTTGGAAATGTGGTAAAATCGGCCACAAAGCTAACAAATGTTATGTTAAAAAGAAGATTAATAATCTTAATATTGATAGAGATTTAAAAGAATCTCTCTGCAATATACTTCTTAATGAAGAGGAACCAGATGAAGAAATCTTCATCAGAGTCATCGCTGATTCTCTTGAATCTTCTGAAACAGAAGAAAATGAAATTGAGTCTGATATACAAAATTGTAAGTCAGATTGTGATTGCGATGAATGTCTCATAAATTTTATGGGATTAGAAATAAATGTTATTTCTATGGAAGAAAGTTTTATTCTTGATCTAATTGATCAGATTACTGATCCTTTAGAAAAAAGAAAAGCTATTGAGCATTATCTTTCTTTTGCAATCAATTCAAAAGAATCTAAAACAGGACAATCAAAATTGTCTGCAAAAGTCAATCAAGAAAAGGAATTATATTCCTATGTAAAAATTCTTGATAGAGCCTCTCAAAAGGAAGAGAAGCCCTACTATAAATGAATTACAAAGTGAAATCAATCTGATAAAATCAGAAATCAAGATTCTCAAAGAAAGGTTACTTCAATTACTAATTCTAGTAATTGGGATAAAGATTTCACCTCTTCAGAAGAAGAAGCAGATAACGAAGAAGATGCTTCTTGTTCTAAAGAAAAGAGTCATGAAATAAATCAAATTGATTTTAAAAATTTAGTATGGATCAATAAAATTGATCAAATTAAATCACAAAAATGGTTTACAAAAGTAACTCTTATTATTAATAAAGAGTTTACAATTACAATTGACGCTCTTCTTGATACAGGAGCAGATGTAAATTGTATAAATGAAGGAATTATACCTTCAAAATATTATTCTAAAACAACACAGTTTATAACTGCGGCTAATAAACAGCCATTAATTGTTAATTACAAACTTTTACGATGTTGCTATATGTAACTCTCGAGTCTATTAATACTACATTTATCTTAATAAAGAATATCTCTACGCCCGTAATATTAGGCAATCCATTTATTCAAATGCTTTTTCCCATTAATAAAATTAATGAAAAGGGTTTATTTACTACGCTTAAAGGTAGAAAAATCTTTTTCCCTTTTTCAACAACTCCTGTTGTTAAATCTATAAATATATTGCAACAGGTTATTGACAACAAAATTTGTTTCATAAACTCTTTAAAAGAAGAAATTATTTTTAAGAAAATAAATGAAAGTATTAAAACTGACAAAGTTAAAGAAAAAATTAATTCTATTCTTCAAAAAATTACTACAGAAATTTGTGCTGAAGTTCCAAATGCTTTTTGGGATAGAAAACAACATTCTGTTGATCTTCCTTATACTGAAGATTTTGAAGAAAATAAAATTACTACAAAAGCTAGACCCATTGCTATGGGAGCAAGACTTTTAAAATATTGTCGTGAAGAAATTGAAAGTCTTTTACAAAAGGGTTTAATTAGACCAAGTCATAGACCATGGAGTTGCCCAGCATTTTATGTTAAAAATGCCTCAAAAATTGAAAGAGGTGCTCCTAGACTTGTTATCAATTATAAACCGCTTAATAAAGCACTCAAATGGATAAAACATCCACTCCCTAATAAAAGGGATTTATTAAATAGAATTTTTAAAGGAAACATATTTTCTTCTTTCGATCTTAAATCGGGATTTTATCAAATACGAGATAAAAGAAGAAGATAAATATAAAAACGACTTTATAGTTCCATTTGGACATTATGAATGGAACGTCATGCCATTTGGGTTAAAAAATGCCCCTATGGAATTTCAAAATATTATGAATAAAATTTATAATCCTTATATGGATTTTATTATTGTTTATATTGATGATGTCTTAGTTTTTCACGAAACGATTGATAGACACTTCAAACATCTTAACATATTCATCAATGCTACAAAGCATCTTGGATTAGCAAGTTAATCCTAAAAAGGTTAAGCTATTCCAAACAAGAATAAAATTCTTGGGTCATTATATTGAGAATAGAATAATTACTCCCATTGAAAGAGTTATTCTATTTTCAGAAAAATTTCCAGATAAAATATCTGATTTAAATCAATTACAACGATTTCTTGGTTGTCTCAATTATATTGGGGATTTCTACCAAGATTTAGCTAAAGACGTGAAGCTATTATTTCAAAGATTAAAAAAGAATCCTCTTCCATGGATGATGCTCATACAGAAGCCATTGAAAAATTAAAGAAAGAGTTAAAGAACTCCCTTGCTTATCATTATCTAATCCGAAGCTTTCAAAATTATTGAAACGGATGCTTCGAAATCGGATACGGAGGGATTCTTAAACAAAAGAATTACGAAAATTCTAAAGAAGAATTAGTTAGATTTACTTAGGGGAATGCGGAATAATTCTCAAAAGAATTATTCAAGCTGTCAAGAAAGAATTACTTTCAATTGTCAAATGTGTTACTAAATTTGAAAGTGACATATTAAACAAAGAAATTCTTGATAAGAGTCGATTACAAATGCTGCAAAAGACATACTATTTAAAGATGTTAAAAACATTGCTTCAAAACAAATCTTTGCTAGATGGCAATCTATATTAGCATGTTTTGATTTTGATATTGAGCATATTGCTGGGAAAATTAATTCCCTACCGGACTTTTTAACACGAGAATTTTTGCGGGGACAATCGGTGGAAGCAGATTGTCGAAAAGACAAGCACAGCTAAAAAGCCTCTTGCACCGGCAAAAAGACCAATGTTAATCTTGTCCAAAGCTAATCAAAAGCAAAAGCAAATATTGCTATAAAGAAGAATAAATCCTGTTTGAAGATTTATCCAAATTTGATCCTAATACGGAATTCAAGGATGATGATGAAGCATATGATCTTCAATACTATAAAAATGCTATTTTCCTTCAAAATGGAAATAAAGATGAGATAAGATATCCATATCTTATTTACGGGGTTATAAATTGTTTTCTGTGGAAACAGATCTAAAGGTCTATCCCCATTACAAATTGCTCGGTGGTCATCTTAATAAAGATCTCCCAAATCATTTTGGGAAGAAAACCCGAGAATATTTTGAATCAATTCTCATTGAGCGCCTCTGTTGAAATTCAACATGCTACGAAAAATCGGAAGGAAATTGCCTTTTCTAAATTCTTAATTAAAAAGAATTCTATTACCTTCTAATTGGGGAGTTCCTTTACATCAAGGAAGACAACTTGAAACCTATCAAGGTTTACCAATTATTACAATTATCATGATTATATCAAAGCATAGGAAAATACCCTTATCTACGGGAATTCTTCTCGGAAGCATTCATGGTGGATAAAATTCACCCTTGATGATGTAAATCAATTTATTCCAAATTGGTTTTTATCGTTCTTTTTCTCATGGGGGCATCTCCTATCATTTTCCCAGAGTTATTAAAAGAGTATGGGAAAAATTCCACGAAACTAATAATCAATTTGACGATCGTCCATTGTCCTCCAATTCATGAATCATTATGGGATTTCATGGATTATTAGATGGGATTATATCCTACAAAATACTAGATTTGAGAAAAAAGAACAAAAGTTCAGCATGAATATGCTTCAAAGGAGAATACTCCTTAAATGGTGGCCCAAAGAAGATTTCTTTGGAGAAGGAAAAGTGTTTGATAGAAAAGGAATTTTTTCAATCAAACCAACTCAAGAAATTCATAGGCATTTAAATGCTGAAACTCCTTCCCATTCATCTTTGCTTAAAAATCTATTTCAAACGATGGATAAAGAATCTATCTCTACAATGTGGAAAGAAGTCTTCGGAAAAGAAATGATGGTGGACAGCCCGTCTTCGTCTAATTCTTTTTCAACAAAAGAAGATGAACTCATGAAAGATGCCCAAGAACCAATCACTGAAGATGAGATTGCAAAATTCACTTTGGCGTTAATGGGTGGAGAAGATAATGGGCCTAATTGAAGGAAGACAGCTGTAAAGAAAAGTGGCCATTACGTAAGCCATTACGATTGCAGCTACGTCAGCAAAAGCTAAAAGCTTCAATAATGTAGTCTACTGTTTTCTTGCTTTTTTGTCTATTTAAGGTGCTTGATTTCATTTGTTAGAGCATCGAGTTCTTAGCACTAAAATCCTCTCTCTAGAATCCTCTCCTCTCCTTTCCAAGATTGTAATATACGCTTGAAGAAAGTTTAATGTAAGTTATTTCGTACTTTCTTCTTCTCTGTTTATAATTTATGAACAGTTCATATATTAGAAGATTAAAATTGTTTGATGAAGTATGGAATCCTCCATTGGATTATATTATTACTGATCAATCAAATTATAAACAAAAATTAAGGAGCAAGGTTAAATCAACCTATCTATTAATAAATTATTTAAAAGAGCAAATTGCGAATCGGAAATTCTGAATCTTCAAAGAAATATATTTTCGTCCTCAATTAAAAGGGCATACAAAAGCTTAAAAGCTTTTTGAACATCAAGGAGCAATGTTCCTTGCGAAAAGCCTTAAAGTTTATTGATCTGGCTGAGTGGTATATATATATATATATATATATAGAGGTGGTTCAAATAGGAACACCCCTTAGTGTGAGAAATAAGAACAATCATAAGCCTTTAGATTATGCTAATTGATGGATGAGATTCATTTTAAAATATTTTTGCCGAAATGCACCATATACTTGTAATATTTTGCACAAAGGGTATTTTTGTCAATTGTTTTTAAAAAAAAAAACCTAGCCGCGTTTATAAAGAAAAAAGTATAGATCGAGGTTCTTCTATTTTGTGTTTACCCCATTTAGGCTTCATTGAGCGGTGAGTTTTTTCTATTTTGCGTTTACCCCCTTTCGGATTCATTGTGCGGTGAGTTCCTCTCACAATATTATTATGTTTCGATAACCTCTATATGCATTTACAATCCGAGTTTTTCTATTTTGCGTTTACCCGCTTTCGTCTTCATTGTGCGGTGAGTTCCTCTCTAAATTTTCTTATGTTTCGTTAAACCATATCATGTTTACAATGTCCCGAGTTTTTCTATTTTCGTTTACAACCTTTCGACTTAATTGTGCGGTGAGTTCTGTCCGAATTTTCTAATGTTCGTTTATCGATTTGGTTTGTCAACTAGTTTGTGAGCGATTTTTCGTATCGAATTGGTGTGGGTTTTTCTAAGAGTTTGTTTTCATATATATATATTTTTTTCGTTTAGCCCCTTTGTTGATAGTGAATCTTTTATGGAATCAATTATTTTTTTTGTTAGAACTTCAATTAAGATTTACTGCACAATTATGTATATGAAAATGCGCGCTTATGTATAAAATTATGAACATTTTTTGAATTATTGTCTAGATTGCCTTTTTTATATAAATAATAATTTATGAACAATTATGTATATTCAAATGCACGGTTTAGTCGAAACCTTATGCATATACAATTTGTAGATTTTTTTTTAATTACATAAGTTAAACTTCCTTTTGGATTATTTTTTATTTAAATTGAACAATTCGGTATAACATATGACACTATTTGCGGAATAAAGTTTGTATTTTGCATATATTTGTGAAAATCGGCGATTTCTAAACGAGGGTTTCAAAAGATTTCGACAACGAAGATCAATTGAAGATCGGTGGGTCAAAAGCGGCGATTTCTAATTTTATTCGTCCCTTTGAAGATCAATTGAAGATCGAGTTATTCGTCCCTTTGTCACAGTATTATTCGTCCCTTTGTACAACAAAAGTTTTTTATTTTTACGCCGAATTTTATTTTACGTCGAATTTTTAACAATTATTCGTCCCTTTGTCACAATGATTTGTTGATTATTTTAATTTATAAATATATGCACAATTTCGCAAAACAAAATGCACACAATTATGAGAGAAAATATGCACAATTAATGAGAAAAAAATATACAATTCTTGGAAAAAATATGCACACATTTAATGGGAAAAATATGCACAATTATTAAGAAAAATATGCACAATTAATAGGAAAAATATGCACAATAAATTATAAATAACGAAAAGATAAAATTATTAAGGAAAATGCAGGGACGAGACTTAGATCTAGGACGATAATTAGTGAAACTATGCACAATTAACGATTGTTATCATAAAATGCACGGGGCTAGACTTGATGATATTAAAATATGGAAGAGAATTAATGAAAATGGCGTTTACAACAAAGGAAAGAAGATAAAAAAAAATAATAGATTGTGCAAGATTACAAAAATAACCTCGGTGCAAACTTTTTGCCTAAAAGGTGCATTTCGGGATTTTAAGTGATGGCATGATCCGGAGCGTCGAATTACTTGATCAAATGGTTATAAATTGTTCTTATTTCTCACTCTAAGGGGTGTTCTCATATGATCTCCCTATATATATATATATATATATATATATATATATATATATATATATATATATATATATATAATGTGAACGATCTGTTATCGTGTAAACGTGTGACAATGCACTTTAAAGACAAATGTACTTGCACTTTAAAGGCAAATATACCTGCATTTTAAAGTGCAATTCTTAAAGTACAATACATTTGTCTTTAAGTGCGATGCGTAAAGTGATATTAAAGTGCGATATATTTACCTTGAAAGTGCAATACATTTGTTTTTAAAGTGCGGTGTTCACACGTTCACACGATAACGGTTGTTCACACGGGAATCACTCCCTATATATTAAGAATCAATCTTATCCGTTAATATTTGTAAATTAATGGATAATGTTAATTAACTATTTAATGTAGTTTTTAAGGAAAATATTATTGAAAAGGTCATCAATGTAATATTGACATTATTTTTTAACAAAATCATCCTATAATTATGGAACATTATATATACAATTATGGCTAGTTAAGTTTATATTTAATTTATTTCTATATAAAAGCTGTGTCAATTTTAATTGATTTGATTTATCAATTATTTATTTAGAAAAACTAAGCCATCCATTCTCGTTTGTAAATAATTTAAAATGAAAGCCATTTCATATTTGATGCATGTTAACATCATTTCTAATGAAATCAAGTAATGCATTAAAACATCATTTCAAATGCATAAGCGAGTTTATATTTAGTGCATTGTAATATCATGACAAATGCATAAGCAATATATATGGCATTTTAATCAATGCATTATTTGCAATACACCAAATGATAATGCACAATGCATTATGTATAATACTATGATGCATCAAATTAAATTATAATACACATGTATATACATATGCATATTAAAGTGTGTTCACTCGCATGCATTGTAATAATTATATATAAAAAAAACATATGCATATGAGATGCTATTGAAATGCATTATTTATATTATGATGCATCAAATTACAATATACGATGCATAGACATATTGATATGAAAGTGTATTGCTTCTTTGCATTATAATGCACAATGCATTATGTATAATACTATGATACATCAAATTAAATTATGATACACAATGTATATACATATGCATATTAAAGTGTGTTCACTCGCATGCATTGTAATAATTATATATAAAAAACATATGCATATGACATACTATTGAAATGCATTATTTATATTATGATGCATCAAATTACAATATAAGAAGCATGGACATATTGATATGAAAGTGTATTGCTTCTATGCATTATAATTTTATATAAAAAAATTAATCCATATGAAATTATTTTGAAATGTATTTTTTATATTGTTAAAATGCATCACCTTAATTATAATATATAATGACTATTAAATATATTTGCTTGTATCCCGTATAAATATTCATAAAATGTTGATGCATTATAAGCTATGTTCAAATGCATCAATTATAATATTATTGTTAAGAATACACATATGATGCATATTTCATATATTTTAACCTATTTTACTTAATGCATCAATTAGTATTTTAATGCATCGATTTTTTATCTTCGATGTTATGGAGATGTCTAATTAATGTTGTCCAAAAAAAGTCAAAGGAAATTAATGTCGTAATTTTAGATTAGATTATATGTGTATAATAATTTGATAAATATAATATACTTACAAATCTACCCTTCAAATATTTAGGAAATGAAAAAAAATCATTAATTACTATTAAAATCATCGTATATAATTATTAGATTTGTGGTCTTGATTAGTTCTTAGTTCTCATATAAATATTGGTTCTCATGAGAACTCTACCCTCTATATATATATATATATATATATATATATAATGGAAAGAAATCAAGCATTAAATGCTTGTTGAATTGAAGTTATAATTCGATCGTCTTTATTTGCGTTTTCGATCCTCGAAATGTATCCGAATTACGAATGGAAATTTATAGTGTCGATCTATGTTTAGAGTAGATAATTGTAGTGTGATTAATTTTCAATTCTAATTTTCAGTGAAAGTGCGAAATAAGCGGCACAAGTTTGTGGGGACAAAAGTAAATTGTTATCTAAAGTGGATGAACTTACCTTATTTGGGTTTTGGAGAGTTTTTGCATTAATCAATGTTCCACATAGATTAATGATCAATAAATGTTGTGGTATATAAGTCTCTACCACTTAGTATGAGATACCAAAGTGACATGTGGTGGGATTGGGCCACACATGCGTCACGCACGCGAGCACTTCGTTGGACCGTCTCACACGCGGCGCAACGCGCCCGACTCTGTGTTCGTGGGCTTGTCCATTGTGCGTTGGCTAATGTGTTTGATGGGCTACTTATGGGCTGGCTCGGCTCGTGGTGTAATGCTCCTACTACACACGATCTCTCTTTTTGGAACTCCACTTCTCACCCCACTACCCTGGTTGCCATAATGGGCAATATTTACTTCTCCAACAATCTTTCACCTGGGCGGAAGAGCCTATAAATAGGCTAGTTTATAAAGCATTTCAACACACCTCACATCTGCATCTCTCTCTGCATTCTAGTTGCTTAAGTTGTCCAGCTCCTGTCCTCGGTGGCTCCACTTCTCACCCCACTACCTGGTTGCCATTATGGGAAATATTTACTCCTCCAACAATCTTTCGCATGGGCGGAAGAGCATACAAATAGGCTAGTCTATAAAGCATTTCAACACACCTCACATCTGCATCTCTCTCTGTATTCTAGTTGCTTAAGTTGCCCAGCTCCTTTCCTCGGTGGCAGCTTATATCCGTTGCCCCCTACGCAAGGATCACACTTAGCCGTGCTAATGTCACTAACTCGACATTTAACTTCAATTATATGTCTTTTGCCTAGCAGACGAATGTCCCTTTTGGGAATGTGAACCACATTGGAGCGGTGGGGGGTTCGGCCCAACATTAACGACACCATTACACTCGTCGCAGAGTGTTTCTTTGCCGAGAAGCCGCGAAAGTTTAGTGGAGCCGACTTCAAGTGGCGGCAAAAAAATGTTGTTCTACTTGACAACATTATGGTTCACTACTATGTTGAGGGAGAACGTACCTGCACCTCCAACTGAAACCGAGCAGAATGTTGAAGTCCACATTGCTTATGAGAATTGGCTTCCTTCTGATTATTATTGTAAAAATCTCTTGTTAAGTGGACTAGATGATAGCTTGAATAGCGTGTAATCAAATGTAAATACCTCCCAAAGAAATATGGGAGGCACTTGAAAAGAAATATTATAGTGATGATGCGGTACTAAGAAGTTTGTAGTTGTTAAGTTTTTGGACTACAAAATGGTGGACTCCCGACGGTCATAAACCAACAATAAGAGTTTCAACTTATTATCCATGACGTCCACGCCGAAGGAATGCTTTTGTCGGATGCTTTTACCGTGCGCAATCGTGATCGACAAACTTCCCCCGAGTGGAAGGAATTCAAGAGCTATTTGAAGCACAAACGAAAGGAAATAACGCTCAAGACCTAGTTGTCAAGCTTCGCATCGAGATCGAAATGAGGAATCGAGATGGGAAGGACAAAGCACCCGTGGACCGAGAGTCAACCTCGCGGGAGAAGGGCGGAAACTCCAACAACTCTAAAAGAGAGCGTCAAACAGCAATCCCAAAGGGAATGGCAAGGTGCAAACTCCGCAAGTATGAAGGGAGTGCTATAATTGTGGCAAGACCAGACCACATGTCTAAGGATCCGCCGTAGGTGAAGAAGAAGAAGAAGAAGGCTCGTCAAGCCAACATGTTGGAGATAGACCTCACCGAAGACGACCTTGTGTTGTTGTCACCAAATAAGTGAATGTCGTGGAGAATGAAGGGAAATAATACATTGATACCGCTACGCAATGGCACATGTTTGTAGCAAGTACAAGAGTTGCCAAGGGAGGAAGGCTGAATATGAGAAATCAAGCCTCTTCAGAGGTAGTTGGCTATGGTATTTTGGTGCTAAGGTTGAGCTCAGAGAAGAACCTTACTCTTAGAGAGGTGTTGCATGTCCAAGATATCAAGCAAAAATTTAGTGTTCGGCTCGTACTAGTTAAGAGAGGTTTTAGACTAGTGTTTAAGTCGACAAGTTTATCTGTCAAAGTTTGGAATGTTCCTAGGAAAATGTTACATGTCGAGGGCCTTTTCAAGTTAAGTGTAATGGCTATTCGCTAAGAGCCCTGTGAGGTCAAGAATAATGAGAATGAAGCTACTTCCTCCTACTTGGTGAGTGTTTGATTTATGGCATTAGGAGATTAGGACATATTAATCTAATGCGTTAAAAGATTAGTTAATCCGATCTACTTAAAGTAAATGAGTTTAACAAAAACAAGTGTGAAGTTTGTGTCGAAGCAAAGTTGACTAAGTTGTCATTTCATTACGTAGAAAGGAACACTAAGCCTTTAGAACTTATCCACACTAACGTGTGTGACTTAAAGTTTGTGCAAACTAGAGGTGGTAAAAAGTACTTTAAAGCGTTTATTGATGATTGCACTAGAAATTGTACTCTTTATCTCTTAAGGATAAAGATGAGCCGATTGAGGCTTTTATTAACTTCAAAGCGAGAGGTGAAAACCAACTTGATTGTAAAATCAAGATGGTACGAAAAGAGAGGTGGGGAGTATGTAGCCCTGTTTGAAGAGTTTTGTGAGTCGAGTGGTATTATTCATCAAACTACGTCCCTATTTGCCACAATCAAATGGTGTTGTTGAAAGAAAGAATTGTACTTTAAAGGAAATGAAGAATGCCTTGTTGATTAGTTCTAGGCGCCTCCGGAACATGTGGGAAGCCGTTTTGAAGGCTAACTACTTATTAAATAAAATACCTCTTAAAGGTGGGTATGTTACTTCTTACGAGTTGTGGAAAGGAAGAAAACATTCCTATAAATGCCTCGAGGTATGGGGGTGCTTTGCTAAGGTAGAAATACCTTTACCTAAGCAAGTTACAATTGGATCTAAGACCTTCGATTGTGTCTTTATAGGATATGCACTGAATAGTCTTGCTTATCGGTTTGTCATTCATAAGTCGGTCGTATACAGATCTAAATGTAGGAACTACTATTGAGGTCAATAAGGAATGTTATATTCTTTGAACACATCTACCCGAGTAAATATGAGGATAAGATTGAATCGAGCTCTAGTCGTGAAGCTAGAGAGATTGCTAGTAGTTCAAAAAATGTGGGGTAGAACTTATTACACGTAAGAGGCGTGCTGCGATCTTGAAGCTTTAGAACCAAGACGTAGCACTAGAGCAAGGGTTGCTAAGGACTTCGGTCTGACTATGTTGTCTTCCTTTTGGATGAAGAACCGCGATCTATAAAGGAAACTCTTTCTAGACCCGATGGTCCACTTTGTCAAGAAGCTATCCAAAGTGAGATTGACTCAATCATGCAAAATCACACTTTGGTCTTAGCTGACTTACCCGAAGGTTGCAAGTCCTTAGGATGCAAATGAATAATAAAAAGAAAGTACAAGACAGATGGATCAATTGATAAATATAAAGCCCGTTTATTGGTTAAAGGTTTTAAGCAAATTGAAGGATATGATTGCTTGATATATATTCGCTTGTAAAGAGGATTAGTTCTATACGTGTGCTTCTCACATTTCTTTGCTTCCTGCACAATCTTGAGATTTACCAAATGGACGTGGAAAACCGTCATTCTAAATGGTGATTTAGAAGAAGAAATTTATATGGAACAACATGAAAGGTTTTTTGTACTGGCCAAGAGCGAAATGTATGTAAGTTGGTTAAATCCCTATATGGGTTGAAACAAGCTCCGTTACAATGGCATTTGAAATTAGACGAGGCTATGTTGTCGAATGAGTTTAAGATTAACAGATGTGATATGTGTGTTTACATAAAGAATACGAAGTAGGGTTTCGTAATTGTTTGTCTTTATGTAAAAGATATGTTGATTATGAGACAAAATAGTCAAGTCATAAATGACACCAAGTGTATGCTTAAAAGAGTTTTCGATATGAAGGATATGGGAGTGGGTGATGTAATTTTTGGAGTGAACATATAAAAGAACTCCTAATGAAATTGCTTTCCGTCTCAATCTCATTATATTTAGAAGGTCTAAAAAGGTTTAATGTTTTTTATAAGTGCACTGCAAAGACTCCCTCTAGAGGTAAATGTTCACTTGAAGCAAGAATATAGGTGATCATGTTGTTGAGAGGATTATGCTAGGATCATTGGTTGTCTTATGTGCATCATAAATCATACGAGGCCAAATCTAGCTTGTCCGGTGAACAAACCGATTCGATATACGAGTAATCGAGTAAGGAGCATTGGAAAGCTCTTGTAAGAGTTTCGAGGTACTTGAAATACACTCTTAACTTTGGGTTGCACTACTCAAGACATCCCCCGATTACTTGAAGGGATCCGTGATGCGGAATGGATATCCGATACTAAAGACTCATTGTCTACTTGTGGTTATGTGTTCACTTGTAGGGGGAGGAGTTGTATCGTGGAGATCTATGAAAAAACGTGCATAGCCCGGATCCACCAAGAAATCGAGTTCATTGCTTTAGATAAGGCGGTGAGTAAATTTGAATGGCTCAGTAATTTTCTTAAAGATAATTCCATGTTGGACGAAACTCGTGCCACTTGTGATGATTCACTACGATAGTGTTGGGTGATGATTCAATCCTCGGCATAACCATACTAGTGGGAAATGACTCTTATCTTCTATACCGAATCATGCTCGGTAGTCTCGTGCTGCGAGCTGTTGAGAAGATTTGAAGATCCCAAAACCCTATCGATTGGTGAACCATTCCTTTGTATTCGTATTTGTCTCGAGGTTTGGACTCGGTAGACACTCTGCTCTGGTCAAGGCGCTCGGTAGCTTATTTGCCTCGGCACCGGCATGGAAGACTCGGTGATCTTGGACTCGGCAGAGGGCGATATCTTGAAAGACTTCGAGTGATATTGGACTCAGCGAGAGCGATATCGAGAGAGTCGGTTAAGGCTGAACTCAGCAGGAGTAGTTCCTTGAACTCGGTAGCCGATCTTGGTAGACTTATCTCGGCAGTCTATCTCACGAATACAAGGGGTCGAGACTCAACAACGGCAGATAGTCTTCGAAGCGTCGAGAATCTTTTGAAAGACAATCGGCATTATCGTGTACGAGGAAGAGAGAAGTCGGCTTGATCTGTCTCGAAGTTTGTCTTGTCTCAACCACTTCATCCACCTCGACGAATGACAAGCATACACGTGTCTTCTCACCTGCTAAAGGCTGCAATCAACCTTTTACCTAAAAAGGTGGGAAAATACCTTATTACCTACACCAAAAGAGCCGTTTGCTACCAAAAAAGAGAGAGAGAGAAGAAGATCGTCTCCAACGGATCTATTTCAATCTCTGCTCTATAAATAGAGGGATCATTCAAGATTTGAAAAGCGAGAGAATGCGCGCCTAGAACACGAGAAAGCATTCAAACGAGCGAAATTAACGACTAAGTCCTCCGCAAGATACAACCGAGTTATCTCCGTAGAAAGACTACATCCGGCTCAAAAGGAACCAAGTGAATCGACATAAGCTTCTAATATCCAAGCGACCGACACGAACCTATAGCTAAACCCTCGGTTGTTCGTCGCTCTAGATAGCTACATTCTCGTTCCTTATCCCTCAACCCTAAGCTCATTTGTTATATCCATAGCTTAGACGAAGGAGTTCACATTTGAACCCGATCCTTATTGTATAAGGACTCCTTCATCTTGTTGGAGAAGTTTGTCAAACACTTTAAGTTTGATAGTGTTGTAGCGAGACTTGGATCGAGTATAAAAACCAAGACGCGACTTTGCCAGTGTGCAAGCCGATCGAGGACTAACTTCGGGATAATAAATAGCCTCCCGATCATTCGGGACAGTGGACGTAGGATTTGAGCGATATCCGAACCACTTTAAAAATCCTGTGTCTCTTCTTTGCTTTCTTAAGCGTTGCATTGATTTTACTATTCATACTCGAACATCATATTTAAAATCAATCAACTTGTCTCAAAGACACTTGAACTTTTAAATCTACGAGACCGAGACTTGCATAAAACGTTTTCCTCACAAAAACCGATTTGGGCCTACACAATTCCGCATCCTGAACTCTCATCTGAACGATACTGAATTACCGAGGTAGTCGGTTAAGCGGATCTCGGTTGAGTCGTACTCTTTTAACCTTTAACTCGATTGAACGGTTAATTGCAGTCTGGTTCGAATTGTTCGATCAAACACCATCCTGAATAGGGCTGTTCGAGTTCGAAGCGAAATCGAATCAGGTGTATTCACCCCCCTCTACACCCGGCCAGTACACTCGGGACCAACGGATAGTCAAACGACTATTGGAAGAGCCAAGAGCGGGTTGTATAATGGTAAGTCAAGACATATTCGTCGTCGACACAATACCGTAAGACATTTGATCACGAGTGGGGTTATCTCTGCGTAGACTATGTTAAGTCAATAGATAACTTAGCGGATCCACTTACCAAGAGTTTACATTGAGATCATATGTATAAGCTCGTAGAGAGAATGAGAGTTAAATCCACAACTTAAAAACAATTATAGTGGACACCTGACCTTGTAGATTGGAGATCCCATGAACTTGGTTCAATGAGAAAACTAAGCTATATGGTGCGGTGATACCACACTTAAATAGTCTATTCCATAAAGAGCTCGAGAGTATTGGGGACTGTCAAGTGGTGAGGTTAAGTCTTTGACTTTTAATGATTCTTGGATGCCTTGAGAATATGGAGTATGGCGGGATACTCAAGTAAGAACCACCTATGTAAATGAGAAGTGAGGGCCGCCTCCATGTGACACTTATGAATCCAAAGAGGTTGTTCATGGCATGTAAAAGACACTGAAATGTGAGAACGGACGATGTTGAGACTTTATAGCGTTAGTGTTATTGTGTAAGTATACACCATGGAGGAATAGTTCAAGGCCACGTGTCCACTAGTCCGCCGATATGCTCGATAGCACCCACTAAGGAAGGTTTAAGGTCACAAGCCACCTACCCTAATACTTTATTGTCTCTTGAAGACAAAGTTGTGTGTCTGCATGCATGCATTTAGCTATTTCCATTCATGTGCGGGATTGTTGGAAAATGGTAATATATATAGGGTTGGTTCACGTGAGAACACCTTCTTAAAGTGTGAACGTGTGAACAAATCATAACCATCTAATTTCATGAATGAACGGTCTAGATTCAAGTTGGGATTAAAAATAGCGAATTGCACTTATAAGATAAATCAATTACACTTAAGGCTATAATTGACATGTTTTAAAATTGATTAAACATATATATGTAACCGCCTAATTCCACCACTTTTCATCTTATCTTATTGAAAACACAAATCTATCCAAGAAACAATCCCACAAATCAGCCAAAACCGTCCATAAAAGGCCGAACGAAATTCCAACGTCACAAGATCGGTATTTTTGTTTAAAGTGCAGTCCGTTTTAATTGAAGTGCATCTCATAATAAATCAAAGTGCGAGTCCCAAATCAATTAAAAGTGCGGTTCAGTGATTATTCAAACTACAATCCATATCAAATTTAAGTGCATCTCCTATTTTTTCAAAAAACGGTAGAAACTTTTCAAAGTGCATCCTATAATAATTCAAAGTGTAGTCTAAATCAATTAAAAGTGCATCTTCTAATTTTTCAAATTGCGACCCTTATATTCAAAGTGCAATCTACTATAATTCAAAGTGCGGTTCATTTTAATTCTAACTTGCATCTCATAAATAATTCAAAGTGCGATCCATAATAATTCATAGTGGAGTTCGGTTTAATTCAAAGTGCATCGCTTATTTTTTCAAAGTGCAATCCAAATCAATTAAAGATGCGATCCAAACGGTTGTTAAATGTGTAAAAGAAATATGGGTAAAAATATAAGCGAAAATCAAGTTGCAAAGTTATGAATATCTATAATTAAATGTAATATTACTTAATTAGCCTTTAAGTGTAATAGAAAAAATACTATAAGCGCAATTGTATTTTTAATAAAGTTAGAGAATCGGGACCGTACAATTCACTAGATGAAGGTTTAGATTTGTTCAAACGTTCACACTTTAAATGGATGTTCACACTTTATAATGGAAAGAAATCAAGCATTAAATTCTTGTTGAATTGAGTTAAAATTCAGCCGTCTTTGACCGTATTTTCGAGTCTCGAAATGTATCCAAATTACGAATTGAAATGTCATCATTGACAACATTTACTCCTCCAGCAATCTTTCACCTTGACGGAAGAGTCTATAAATACGCTAGTCTGCAAAGCATTTCAACACACCTCACATCTGCATCTCTCTCTGCATTCTAGTTGCTTAAGTTGTCCAGCTCCTGTCCTCGCCGGAAGTCCAGTTCGTCGGAACTCGTAGTTCTGCGGTGCTGTAATAATTTTAAACGTCGTCGTTTCATTTTTGGGGACGATATGTCGATCCGAGAACACTCTTGGGGTGTATTTCGTCTTGCGGAAAGAGGGTTCCTCGACTCGACGAAGTTCCGATTTTCCTTTTTGTTCTAGTTTTTCCCATTTTCCGACTTACTTTTTCTGGAATTGTTTTAGCAGTTTTTGTAATCAACAACCGATCGGAAAAAAAATTACTAGTGGACATATAATAAGAGCAACCTAGGAAAATTCTAGTTTAGCGTGTTCTTTACACTATTATATGACTAAAAAACTAAAATGTACGTTTTTTTTTAAATTATTCCCAACAATTAATTCTACATTTAAATCTATAATGTCATGTTTTATTTTAACTATTTTTGTTATTAAATTAATTTGTGTATTAATTTAAGAAAAATCCCTACCTACTTATGGACTACACTATTCCGTCTTAGTTTAACCTTCAAAAAAGCAAAAGCCTGTATTCGAAACATTATAAAAAGTGCTTATGTGTGTGAAATAAAAGCTAAAAAGCATAGCTTTATTTAGGCTATTCAGACACTACCTAATAGTGCCACGATTGTTATGGAGGGTGAATGTAGTTACTATTAAATAGAGTAAGGCCCCGTTTGAAATAGCTTATAAACGACTCATTTTAACTTATTATAAATAATAAGTCATTTTACGTGTGTTTGTGAAAACTTATCGAAATAACTTATTCTAAATAATAAGTTACTTTAAACTTATTTTCATAAGTTAATAATATTAACTTATGACAACTTATTAGTAACTTTTAAGGAGGTTCACATATCAAATCCTAACAACTACATTTTTTTTAATTTTATTTTTGCCTATACAAATTATTATTATTGCATGTATCTAAACACAATTAACTTATTTAATTTAAGTACTTATGACATAAGTTCTTATAAAATAAGTTCTTTTGATATAAGTCATTAATTAAGTTATTTTTTCAAATGAGGAACTAGAAAGTACACTTAAAAATATATTTTACTTTACAATAAAGAAAAATCCTATTGTAAAGTAGCCTTTGAAAATGCTAGTCCGAAACTAACCAATTGCTCTGTAGAGACATGAGGACAGCCTAGTTAAGCACAACTTATTTTGGTCCAATTTTCACTGGGGATAGACCGGACCATTTATGATAATTTTTTAATGCTTTGCACATTACTATAAAACACGTATTACACTAAAATAATCAACTATAATTAACATTTACTGACTATAAGATGAAATAAATTGTGCATTTAGGATAGCATAGTGTTTAAGATGCTTAGTTTGACTTAATATTCTACATACGAAATTCACCAAAGCCATTCATTATATATGAAGTATTAAGGTTTACCTTATGCACATTAAAAATAAATACTGCGAATTCCTTATCATATGTACAACTATATAAAAAAAATGAAACAAACATATCATATCTCTGAACTACGAATAATCAATACAAGCAACGAAAGCTCAAAATCCTAAAGCTAATAAATAACCATAAATTAGTTGTATGATACAACTAACATTGATTTATGCTTTAACTGATCTGGAGTTATGGACAAAGCTGAAACCTAAGATAATTTTGTAAAAAAATTATGTTCGATAAAATAATAATATTTCATGTTCGATAAAATAATAACATCCTTAAATAATAATTTCTTTCGATCCCGATTTGGAGTGTACTAAAATAATAATTTGGCTAAATGCATTAAGTAATAAAGAAAAGTTAAATTAATAAGGATTCAATGAAAATATAAAATAATAATTACTTGAAATATGTATAGACAATTATAATAACTACAAGGTAGTACAATAATAAGGATATATACTTCCATAGTTATTGTTTATTCTTTCCACCTAAACCAAAATAACCTCATCCTTACATTTTGCAAAGTATAGACAATTTTTGAATATTTTGCTTCATGTTGTAACAAGTTATTACTTTGGTTATTGTTTGAAATACATCTTTTAATGACACAATTGAAATAAATGTACTTATCATCTCATTGAGGATCATCCTCTTCATCATATTATTGTTCATAAGTGTCTCAATAATTCCTTCACCAGGTAATTACATAGTTGCATCATTCTCGATAGCTAAAAGATCTTGAACATTCATATAATTTCTATAGCGTAAATTAGAGACGACATTACATAATGCTTGTGATCCTTATCCAATTCAAGGACTTCGGTTTCGGCATATCATTTTATGTTAAACGAATCTTGCAATGTCGAAAACATACTTCTAGGATAAATTTAATATGATCAAAAATAAACTTTTCCTTTTTATATGTATATAAGTTTTGTTCTTTTATAAAATTATTGAGTTTCGAAAAAATTAAATAATTTGACTTGATTTATAATTAGTGCATACTCAATGTATATTATTATGTTTTTATTAAAGCAAATACTAAAATATTTTATTTTTTAATATTACACAAATTAAGTTATTAAAAAAATTAAGTTTAACACACCTAAAATAGTAAATATTCATTTATCGATATAATAAATTATTCATTTATCAATAAATCAATAACTTCACTAAATGAATACTCCCTCTGTCCCTATTTTATATGCCCATTTGTTTTTTTTACATAGATTAAGAAAAAAATTAATGATATGAAAGTTAGATAAATGTTGGTATTGGAATTTGAGTAAATTAAAGTAAATTACTAAAAAGTTAATGTCATAATCGTGTTTGCTATTATAAAAGTTGGATAAAAAGTCTTTTTTCTATATTAGCATATTAATTAGATCTATTAAAGTTGGTGAAAAATTTAGTTAGATACAAAAAAAATTGCTAATAGGCATATAAATTTGGGACGGACGAAAAAGGAAAGTAGACATATATATTTGGAACGGATGGAGTATTTTTTTACCGATTTCAAGAGTACTTTAAAGAGGTTAACTCCACATCAAAATGTGGGTTAGAACTTAAAAATAATCATGTGTGCTTTTGAAGAAGCAAACAAATAATGTTGCTTAACGTGCCCGACATAATTCCGTGTTTTGTGATCAATTCATTGGAATGTTACAAAATTTAATTGTTTTAGTTATGCTTGATTGGATCGAGACTGGTTAATTAATAATTAGTTTTAAAAGTTTGGAATAATAAATTGGCCATTTTGAATAAATGTATAAATATTATAATTGAGCCCATGAAATTCAGCAGTTTTATTAAAGGTAAATTCCATATTTTACTTGTAAACACCCGCAGGGCCCGACTAATCCCACCTTGCGATGGAGCGGGTCTGGACCCAATTCATGTAGGTTTTGTTTGGATCTGAATCCAATTTCTCTATTCAGCCTCATTTTAAATCCACAATATTAATCTTTCATTTTATTTTATGTTATTTGAATTTTCTTATTTTTTTCAATTCACCCTACTAATACTAATAGATAATAATAATAAGAAAACTTCAAAAAGGCTTCCACAAACAAAATAAAATAATTTAAAATAGCAATTCAAATCGCACCAATGAATTTGAGGTAGACCCATCTCACACAAATTCCGAACTAATTCCAAATTTTTGAACTCGTATATATCTGGATCAAAATTTTGATTCTTGAATTCAAAATGCAGGGCACATCCAAATACTATAATACTTACAAAATTACCATCTCTAAATTGTTTGGATGAAAGCAACCACCATTCAAATTATATATAACTTATCGTGATTATTTTTTAATTTTAAACTTTTACTATTTAAACATCATAGGAAATTGCCACTATATTCTATATATAATTAAAATTACAAATTTTACCCTAATTCAACAAACCACACTAGGGCGACTGAAAAAGAAACCGCCCACTAAAAACGCTAGAGAATCAAGAAGCCCACGAGGCAAAACTCAAAAAAAGGCGGGCAAATCTGTATCCCTACTCTCCCTCCCCACTCCCCCCTCTCCCCTCTCCGTTTCTTTCGAAAAGACCTCCCCAAATCTACTTGAATGCCGTCCTTTTCGAATTTCTACTACCGATATAGTACTTTTTGTCTGCCGGTAATCATACAATTGCAATTCACTACTTTATTCACCAAGATTTGGATATGGCTCAGCGTTCAATAGGAGAAATATACGAAGAAATCCGTGCGACCGTTCAATCAACACGTGAAAAAGGTTATTCAGCAAACTGCGCGGAGAATGATTGGTTAGTTTCACTTCGATTTATCTGTATACTAGTTTCGTTACTTTGTTCATCAAATTTCGTGAGTGTAAACTCAAGCGCTACTTGTTTTGATATTTTATTTGGGTTTTAAACTGATTTTGGTTGTATGTTTGTTTATTTTTTATTGGGGTCTGGTGTATCTGCTAACTGAGTTACTCTGCTTGCTAAATTTTCGGGCTAGATATTTGTCTTGAATAGTCAAATCTCAAGGATAGAAATGTAGTTCCGATGAACACTTTGGAGAAGATTTGAATTGGAAGAACGGATTTGTGGGAAGTATTTCAAGTAATCTTACGTTTTGATGGATCTAGTATCTATCGCCAATGATTCAAAATGTAGCTTAGGATTTGAAATCCAGTATCACGGACAATATTCAAAACAAGTTCGATTAATTTATTATGACGGATTCAAGTCTTTAGCTCTAAATCCATCAACATCAACATCGTTTAGTTTAATTGAAATGCATATATGTATATATATTGTGTGTGATGTGCAGGTTCATGCTTATACGCGAGATGAACTTTTTCACCTAATGAAAGTATGAAACAGTTAGGGCTAACCCCACATGCTTCTTTTCTAAGCTTAGGCTCATTGTTTTTTCCTGAATCATGATCTAGAATCGTGCTAATACTCTATTACACAAGTACATCGTTGTTGACACTAATGCATTATCTTTCTACATGTGTACCAGTACCTCTTTAAACAAAGATGGCATATCTTCTCCCCCAGTCTGTCTTTAATTCATATATTACGTGAAAAGCCAAAATTTGTTTGATTTTAGATGAAAATACCCTCTTATCTCAATCACGTTATAATCAAGCTTGTTATATGAAATTTTTACTGACAACATACATTGGATATGTTCTCAATTTGTCTATAAACACACCCATGAAAACATCTTTCCATAAGTAAGTATATGCTTTTGTAAATTGCATCTGGGATCAAGCCATACTTTGTACTAAAATTCATAAGAATTGCTGCATGTTGTGTTCGTATCATGAAGTCATGGCCCTTATAATCTATTTACTTCTGTCTAGTATGGTGCATTGCAGGAGGATTTGGAAACCTTCATTTTACTAAAATTAGGTGTTTTAGCAGTGCACGTATTGGTCAATCACTTCTCTAGGAGTTTCCTCACTGTTGTGCATTATGGATTTATGGTGATTTTGCAGTTTCATATTAATGATCTCTGTTTCTGATGTACTTTAAGTTACCATGTCTGCGTTTAGATTGATTTAGTTCTTAGATCTCTGAATTAGAACCCATCCGAGATTTATATCTATTTATCTAGACATTGAACAGGCCTTTCCAAACATCTGATATCCATGTTTACAATGTTTTTGAAGAATTTCATATTGCACTCGAGGAATCAATATAAAAGGTTGTTTATTATCTGATGAATGAAGAGAATGGTCATAAGATCACTATGCATAGTATGTTACTATGTTCAATGTTTTCTTGCTCCTGATATATTCCTTATAATGCAGCTGCCAAAGCATTGTGTGTTCACTAAAATGTGATCAAGTATGTAAAACAGGCTCCAAAACAGATACTTTAATTGACAAGAAACTAATGGTTTGTCTGCCTGACAATGTATACATGTAATACAGCTTTAAAGTTGAAGGTTACATGCTTATTTATTGCTCCATGTTAATAATTGTATCCTCGAAAAAATGGCTCACTTAGTGAACATAAATTGTAAAAAAATGAAACCAAGACATGTTTGAAATGGCTATGGGTACATGAAATCTCTCTCTATGAAGTTATCATATTTTAACCTATGAATTTCTCATTGCTTCTTTCTTACTGGTTAGTGATCAGGATGCAAGGAGGAACAAGATTGTGAAAGAATATGTTAGGCATATCTGGTTATCCTACTTCAGTGGTTCCTTTTTTTCATCTCGGAGGGGGAGCAAAGTCGTTCCTGACTTGATTTTGCAATTTACCTTCTGCATTACTTGGTGCTTTCACTCTTTTTGCTTTGGTATCTTGCTTGCAGGGAGATGCAACCTGGCCTTCAGAGGTCGTGGTGCTCGAGTTTTCTGGTCAAATCCTCTGACACATATGAATCCTGCTATGCATTTTAAGTTACACGTCTATGAATGAAGTGAGCTAATAAGATACATGGTGATTGTTTTTGGAGCCCAATGAAAGTTGTAGATGATACATACCTTTCCAGAAGCAGTACTGGATACCTTCAGTTGACATACCTAGCAAGCACCATTATATCTCTTTAAGCCACATTGCTTCTATCTTTGACTGCAAATTAACTAGATTAAATTTACCTTTGAATATAGATGAGACAGATGTCCCAAAGAAGACCGTCCGTCTTGGTAAGTTCCATATCAATCTTCTTGGTACATGAATAGGATTTGTGCTACTCTCGTGATCAGCGAAGACCTACATACACGCTAACATGTTATTGCAAGCATCTTCATATTCATGCATGGTTACTTTTTGCCATTTTGAATATATTTGTTAGTGAATAATTGACAATGATTCGTGGGCTGATAATTGAATTATGAGAATATTTTTACCTCATTGACCTGGAAATATGTGCCATTGAGGGGGAAACTTCCCCTCATTGCCGTTCTGCAAGGTATCTGCAATGTCGTTTAAGCATGATAATAACAATTAAAAAGTGAAGGAAAAATGGTGATTAGTTGTTTGCGTTTGGATGAAAATGTATACTAGCACTTGCCAGAATAGTCCCTCTGACTGATTGTGCCTGTGCTTCTTTTGCGCTATTGCACTGGAAACATGTTTTCTTTTCACATAGGCCACCTTCAGAAGAGCTACATTTACCGTCTGGAGGTTGAATTGAATCTGCAGTCTCACCTGCATGTATGATCAGTAGACTCGTTAAGTATCAAATTTAGTCACTTAAAATCATTTATAACTTGGTGTGTCTCCGATAAATGACTCCGGCTTCTATTTCTCCAGGTGTATTTATTAATAGTGATATCTGTTGGTGAGAACCAAAGGAGGGATGGAAGGAAGGAGTCACCAGTCTGGAACACACCAGATACATACTTTGGGCTACTTCAATCTTAATCGATAGATGTGCTTTTGTCAGAAGAGAATGCTTTAAGAATTTAATATTACTTACCTGGTGTCCATAGAGCTAGAAGGTATGGACTTGGATCATCAGGTTCTCGCCTATCCATCTGATCAACACATTTTATGTCAGTTGGAATCGAACTGTGTCAATAGGAAATGTTAACAATTAAGATAGAAATGAGGATAACTAACCCTTTCTAACAGTGGATGCGAATCTGGAAGTTCATAGCTGCAATTAAAAAGAGTCATAAATCAATGATAATTTCTGCAGCTCAAATATAGCAGATCACTTGTGAAACTGGATCAGTTAGCAGCATTTCTGGTTTGTTTTACCTTCAATCAGAAGCTATACTTTCGTGCAGTTTAAGATGATCAAAGCTACCATTTCATCAATTTAAGATTATGTAACTTGTTTTTTTATAAGTTCATAAGTAGTTAATTAACTTCTTTTTTCTCATATAGAGTCTGCCTCCTCACAAACTTTTGTTTTATTTATTGACATCTCACATATTTGTTTAAATTATTTATCTGGAGAGTTTCATTGGTTATCTTTGTGGGAAGTTGTACTCACACTTGGTGCTCTGTCCGCAGTCGGCTAACGTTCTTCAGTTTGGGCGTTGGAATAGAAGCAAGTTGGGGGCTCAAAGCAATAATGGCTTTGGACATATCACCGTCATGGGTGTCCTTATTATCCTGCATGAAGCTCTGTAGGTTAGTTGTAAATTCCTCGATGTTGAGCTTTATTTCCGGGATTTCATCAGGATCCTCATAAAATGCATCCTCAATGTCTCTTTCTGTAACTTCTGTTGATGATTCTGGGGTAGTTGGCTCCTCAACAATAGGTTCACAGTTTCTTGTGGGCCCTGGACTACTCCCTACCTTATCCTCAGGGGGGTAAGGGCATAGGCCTTGTAACTACATCATAACTTTTACTGTTTGGAATTTCTGAACATACAACACGTCTCTCTTCTGGACCTGGAAGAGTAAGCCTTGCGCTGGACAAGTTGCGAACGCATGTAGCATAATTGTGAATTATGCAGTCTTATTGGATAGCTTTGCTTTGTTCAATTAATTTATTTTTACAAAATGGAAAACTGACCTCGCAAAAGCACTGGCAAAATGCCGGCATTCTCCTCTCATTGGACACCCGTTACAGTTTGGTTGTCTCTTTGTGCAGAAAACCTGTATCAGATACACAGTAACTACTCTATCAAGAAACATTTCTTTGGTATCTGCATGATGATTAATAGTGGATTCTGATGCCCTATGAAAAATGAGGGTATTACCTTCCCAAATGTTATCAGTTGGTAATGTAGCTCGTACCTGTAGTTACATAATATAATAGTCAGTTGAAACAGAAGGATGTCAACAAGATAAGTGGATATAGCTTATGATTTGATGGGTAATTTGGGATAAGTAAGTATTACAAGGTTTCTTGATCCAACATGCAGAGTCTAGGCCAAAGATATTTCTGAATTGACTCCAGCACTGGATACCTTCATGACAGAAAGTGGAGTTCTATAAATGCAACATTCTACAGGGTTAATCATCAATAGTTTGATCTGTACTTACATTTCAAGAAGATGCAACTGTAGTGACTCAGGGAGTGGTTGAAGTGGAACCCAACCTAGCCTGACAGCAATTCGTCCAACATTTGTGTCAACCTAAAAAGAAAGGGAATGAAAAACTTTTTCCCTCTTGTGCAGTATGCTTAAATCCCTTCCAGTAAAATGTGCTTACCGGAAACGCTAGATGATGAAGTGTCAGGAGTCGTACACACTCCACACTTTTTAGCCCCAAACCACGTATACTTAGCAAATAGTCCCTGCAACACATTTTTTGTTAAATGAGAACAATGTATACTCGCTAGAAATTCTGGAGTATATGCTAGGCACAGCCGGAAAATAGCTTGAAGAGTTAAGATGTCCACATTTTGTGTATACTTACTTGACTTTGTCTGGTGGAGCATCTCTCAGCCATTCTAGGTCGACACTTCCATGATCTTTAACCAGTCGGTTGAGGAAATCCTGCAGAAATATCCAGTTAATTTCTTCACTTTGGCTTCTTTCTATTTTGTAGTTATTTTTCAGTAATTTAATATGCAATCACTCTGCATACCTTCATTCGTGCTGCTAGCATGTTTTTCATCCCCCTCTCCTTGATACTGTTAGCAATGTCATGAACATCAGCATTGCGTATTGATTCATAGTCCAGTGAGTCCAATGTGTTCCAGCTCCTTTCTTTTGTGTCACCTTTTTGTACCTGCTTTCTTAATATATCCCAATCAAACGATTGTACCTTTTCCTTCTCAGCTTTCTGCTCTCTTGCAATCGATGTTTTGCTGATCTTACTTGATTGTACATCAGAATCATGCACCGTCTTCTTTGAGTCTTTTTCATAGGGTTTTTCATTATCTGCATAAACTTTCACCAATTAAAATTTATGCTCTTATAAGTGCAGTCACACAGTATTTAGGATGATACCAGTTGGGTTTTTCCTGAGTGCTTCAGCTGATTTTACGGAGTCTATCACAAAATTGCTTTCCTGCTGAAATATCTCGTGCATTCCTTGGTGTTCATAATGCTTGTTTTTCCTGTTATCGGACTCGGTTGGAAACTTCACTTTTGTTTCAAGATGCTTGGTAGGAACTTTATGGTAAACTGTTGATGTTTGAAACGTTGAACTTCCAGTTTGTTGTCCCATAGGTCTGTGATCCATGCTCTCTCTTGCTTTATCATGTAAAACTTCCATAACTGTTGTACTGGTGGTATCACAAAGTGTAGAAGTTAATGAAGAAGTGCATTCTTTTTCCAAGAGTGCAGAAACATCATTTTCCACGTTTCCCATACCCATAAGCATATCCTGCCACGAACCTTTGGGTGTGGGAGCGGGTTTTTGATAATGCTGTACATTGGTCGTTAATGGGTAAGCACATTCATTTGTGCTGCTTGCAACTCCTGGATATCGCATGTTCACTTGATTTTCATATTGCTGATTATCATTCAAGGGTCTGTTGTCTGGTAAGGACAATCCTGTTTCTTGAATCTGATTATTCTGGAATTCTGTAACCCCTCCTGCCTCTTCTTCAACTTCTGAATTTGATCCTGAGCTTGATCTGATATCCTCAGAGGCTAGAAAACTCAGGGATTCTGAAGAACTTTGTGATGATACTGCTTCCTCCCTTGTTCTGGTATGTTTGTTTAATGAAATGGTGCCTGAAGTAACATTTTCCACACCATATTTAGATAGTTTACTTGATTTAACAGTGTTGTCATAAGATGGTTCCCTTGTCATTCGCTGATGACAAGTTGTCCCATCAGGATGCCTTACTTCAACCACATATTCAGCAGACGGGTTCCCTGCTTTTTTGGCATGAAATATCTCTGGTCGTTGTTGACTTGTTTGGAAACTTGGCTGCAAGAGACATGAAAGCAGAGCTGCAGGCAAAGGGGAGTAATAAAAATGTGATTGCCTTATATCATTTAGTATTCCTTTTAAAGTTTCTATTTGTGGAAATCAATCTACCTCGAAAGATGATCTGAGACATTTTGGGTGAGAAATACCCCAATTACTGAGTCAACTACTGATCCTTTCCATTTGGAGAATCGTCTATCACCTGCCATGATAAAATTCCTTTCCCGGTTATGAAAAATGCCAAAACTAAGAGAAATATAATGTTTGTTGTTTATGGTAGATTGACTATGGGTACAAGAAACAGGGCATGAAAGGCATAGTGCTATGTCATTTTTCATACGATGCCAGGTTGGATTCTGATGGTCTGAGAAATGGTATAACAATTAGTTGGATGGTTTGACAAAAAGGGCATAGTGATTAGTTGTATACTTGTATCTGGTGGCTGTATCAAGTATCAACAACTAGGTATTGAAATTTAAATAAATACCTTGAACAAGATGCATCCGGGCTATGAATGAGTCCACTCGACCCCGAAACACTCTTCTTTCTTCTTCCCACCATTTTTGTTTATTCTTATCCATAGTTTCTGCATTGTCATTCCCTTCATTACTACCCATTAGTAGGTTCCATAACCTATTTGTCTCTGGGTCTAGGTCCACTTTAGGACGTGGTTGGCGTTTTTGATTGGATCCTCGTATGGAGCGACAGCACCATATCCTGTGTATGGAACGAGAGCATTGTGCTCTTCCTCAACATTTCCATTGCTATTATTACTGATTTGTAGATTTTTCATACAATATGTGATATCATCAACGGGACATATATTTCTCTTATGTCTTTGTGACCCTACAGAGAACAGAGAATATATTTAGTTCTTTATGGGGTGAATTAAACTTTATATATTGATAGGAGAACTCAGTGAAATATGTGTACCTGCTGAGACAGTCTTCAAGTCATGCCTATAACTCTGTAAATTTCTGGTCTCCTCCTGTAGTACTTTATCTTTGCTGGACATTTTGTTTGGAGGTTTTCTTCTGGTATACTGCCTCTTTGTTGTTAAATGAGCGGGAGCATACGTAATCTCATTTCTTATCATGACTTTGGGTTCTCTATGGGTAGCAGACAACATATGACAATTAGCAACTGCAGTAAGGGAGCTATTGGTTTGTGTTTCAGCCAAAGTATGAGATTTTGTGTCTGCCATCTGCTTCTGAAATTTAACTCCATAACTGTTAGAATCCGTGTACCAATGATGAGGGAGCTTGTGTGTTTCATAAGCTGGGTTCATCAAGGTGCTCCTTTCTTCACCAACAAAATATGGTAATCCACCATTAATGAGTAACTTGTAGGCCTGTGCATGATAGCTATTATTACCTGGGCTTCCCATTTGTTTTGGGAAATCTGCAGCATATCTATTGCCAGTGCTGATCCCATTTATATTGCTACTGCTACTCACTGCAACATTTAACCATGGACGTATGCTTTCTTTCTTAAAGTGGCCTGTTGAAGAGTCTCCACGAGAAAATATCTGAGAGACCATCTTGGGTTGTCTCTTCTCAATGTGGGAATACAATCTTTTCCGTTCTTGATTCTCCTTGATATCTTCCAAATTGCCCAGAAGTTGAGGGCTTTGAAGCCTAGGGTGCTCCAGTCTTGCCAAGTCTTGTTGGCTGGCATTTGCTAGAAGAACAAGTTGAGAAAGGCCTCCACCACCATACGTACCCTGAACTCCATTTTGGTTTATAATATTATTTCGCACATTTAGGCTCCTTGCTATGATATTCAGAGTGTGGTCCTTCAGTGTGGTTGGTGGGACTAGGGCTGTAGGTGGCAGTGACTCTTGAGATGAGATTTTTTTCTACAGAGGGGCTAAAATTATATGTGCTCTCTGTTTGTTTCTGTTCTCTACATAAGTTTTGATGCACAGCCTCCTCTGTACATGTAGATTTCCTATTCAGTCCTGCAATATGAAAATCCATATCCAAGTTTGTAGGAGCATTACTTCCTTGATTATTACCAGGCTGGTTGTCAACTTCATTGCATTTGATTTTCTTTCCTCCTGTTTCCAACTCGAAATTTAATGCTCTCTTGCATGTTTTTCCTTGAGGCTCAGAATTGGTCACCCCATTTTCAGCAACAACAAATTGATTTTTGGGGTTTCTATGCCTTTTTTCCGTACATACTTCCTTTTTGTGGCAGTAGGATTCTTGTTTTCTTTGGCTGCTGACTTTGGAGTTCGTTGGGGCTTTCCTACCACTACTACCTTGGGTCGGTGCTTTTTTCCTCTTCGGTGTTTTTTGAGTCGGTGTTCTATTTAAATCAAATTCTCCATCATTTCTGCCAACAAGATTTTGCTTCTCTTTTGTTGTTGAATTGTTGGGAGATGCTGTACTCAGAGTGTCAGAAACAAACTCATTATGCTCTGTCCCCTCAATATCATCTTGTTGCGGCAGCACAAAGTCCTGCCTGTTGTTATCTTCTTTAGAAGAGATTTCATCTATCGAATTTGGCATCTGAGTGATCCGATTATTTTTCAACAGTTTTGTTGATCTGGTGTTACTGGCCCTAGATGGAAAGGCCTAGCAACACTTGAGGACTCAGCTTCTGATCTTGGAGGTAGCTTTAGGTTATAGCTTGGTCTGTAAGACACCGAAAGTCTACCTGCAAACAAGCATTACAACCATAACGTATATTGGAGTTCTATATGCATTCCATGCTTTGCTAATACACAAAATGTTATTTGTTGGGACTAAAGGTCTGCCTGCTCATCATGTTCGACTGGATAGTACATATTAAGCTGGAAATGTTTAACTTGTCATTTAGCAGTTAACACCAAATATTGCTGCCCTCCTTTAGCAGTCTGGAATTAATCGTTTTCATCTGTTCCACCAATTGTTAGCCAAGTAAAAGACTTTGGAGTTGAAAGGTATACATAGTTTCTTGGTAATATTTAGTATATGATCTACTGCCTTTTAAATTGAAGAACTGTTTGAGGTCTGTCTATATTTTATTAGCATGTCATTATGGCACTTTAAGAATTTAAGTGCAACATAGAAGGCTGAAACAAAACTTTCAAGAATATTTACTTACTGTTTGGCATTTGTTGCAGGCTGTAATCACCAATATCCTGTTTTGCATGGAAGCTGTGATTTTGCAGGGAGTCAAACTGTCTGGGATGCAACTGTTCCAGTTTCTTTCAATTTGAGAATGCTGACTGATAGAAGAGTGGTTCTCTGAGACAGATGATATTATGTCTCCGCTTGTTGTATGGGCGTTGAAAGTACTCATCCCCAACAGTTCCGCCAAAGAACTGACCTTTTGGGGAGTAACTACATCACCCACATTCTGCAGATAGGAGGAACCTGCATTGTTACCAGTTGGATCAAAGCTTCCGTACTTGTTGATTGGAGCCACATCCTGCGAGTCATCACTCCAGTGATTCAAATCAACTAGTCCAACTGAGACATTCTGCAGCCCTACGACACCAGTTGGCCCGGTATTCTGATCCACCGTAGTCAGTGATGCAGCAGGAGCAAAATTCTGGATTACGGGCTCCCCTTGACTCACATCCCCATGGTTGCCTTGATTCCACGACGGAGGCAGCCCACAGCTTTCGTCTTGTAAAACATCAGCGCAAAATCCTAGCAAATCCTGCCAGTTTTCGCCTCCTATCTGGTTATGCTGCATTCCAACATCGACATGATTTGGTCTCTGCACAACCGGCTTCCCCGGCGTTACAGGAGCCCAAATCTCCCTCTTCTCATTGGAAGCAGAAAATCCCCTCCCCCAGGTTCATCCTTGCTTCAATTCTTGTTTCTTCACCACCCTATTCTATCATCTTTGATTGCCAAAAAAACATACTAACCCTATCTTTTTAGGGAAAATCTCACACATATGCCCTACCTGAGAATTCAGAAACAAATTGATAATTAAAACAAATTTCCCAAATAAATCCTTTAGGAGATTAAAAAGATATTCTTTTTTCACAGGTGAGAATCCTGGCATTTAACTCCCACCAAATTCAATCCCCAAAACCAGTCACTATTACTTATTATACAATATTTTGTCTCTGTAGGCATGCCAAAATTCACAAGACTTATCCAACCTATATAATTCACAATTCCCAAATGCAAAGAAGATACCTTTCCAGAAACTGAATTAGAAAAAGGCAGAATTAAGAACGTAGAAATAAACACCCAAATAAAAAAATCAATCTGAATTAGGTGATTTAATTCCATTTTAAATGTGATAATGAATGAAAAAGCCATGAAAATTTTCATACGCAGGAATGAAATCACTTACTGATACGGTTTCTTTACTGCCGAAATTAAGAAGGCGTGTTAATTGCGTAAAAAATGTGATGGAAAAGATTCGGAAAAACCAAGAATTGGTTTCAGTTACAGTCAAGCTCACCGATCTATAGATATAGCCGTTTTGTACGTATAGCCGGAGTGATGTGGTCGAGAACGAGTCAATGTCGGACAGCCAAGTCAGCCTCAGTTATAGCAGTATTTGGTTTTAGAGAGAGAAAAAGGGGATGAGAGGAGAGAGATAGATACTTTGAAAGAAAAGGGAATAATATAATAATAGAAATAATAAAACTGAATAGAATAGCACTTGCTTTATTTATGCTCCAATGAAATGTGCATGGTTAGGCAGGTAGGATACTTATAGCAACTAGCCACTTTGAGCACCTTTATTACTACAGCCAATCTCACATTCTATTTACTGTAATAGGTATTTACTTGTAATATTTTCAGGCAATTTTCTGTATCTAAGATATTTATTTATAACAGATTTCTATTTAATTTACGTTAGTAGAATTTCTTACATTAAGTTTATATTTATATTTATTTTGTTTTGTAATATTGTTTAAATCCAATGTTATTATGTACAAGCCAAAGTGTCGAGACTTATCAAATTGTAGAGCATTATTACAAAATTGCTAGTATTACTTTGAATGTAATAATAAAAGAAAATCATTGTCTTTATAGAATGACATATAGATTAAAGTGTTTAATTTGTGGTCAAAAGTTATGAGTTCAAATCACGCACTGCTATGTACAGTTTATTATGTGCATACTAAATATAGCAACTGAAATTAATTTATGAAAATAAGTTGTGGATTCTACTTATATATAATTTTGTTCTTTTATTTAGTAAAAATGGTAAAAAGATGAATTGCTTCATATTTAAGCAATTTTTTTCCTTTCAATTTCTGGTAAAGTTTTGGTCATCCCTGAGGGCATTAGTGGAATTGTATGCTACCATTGGTGGTCATCCCTTTGGCTTCGACATTATCGAAAATTTATTATAGTCATGTCATTTTTTGGAGGCTGAAACATTGCCCTAATTAGAAGAGGTGAAGTTTACAATTTTGAGAATGGAAGAAGATGAATCTATAATTTTAAAGATATAATTATAAATAAAAGATTCTGCATAAATTAGGAGGACAGACATTATCCGCTGTTATGAGGATAAACATTATGCTTGAAAACATTACTTCCACCTTTCTAACACTAGGATAATATGTCGTTATTTATTTAAATTTGTAATATTTCGTAAATAATTATATCTACTTCCAATTAAACATCCGGATGCGGATGTCACTCTCTTCTAACTATATTACTATTCAAATGCAAGGGAGGCCGCAATAGTTGGCGGAAAGAAAAACGATTAGTCAGGAAGATCCTATTTTAAGCAAATAAATTTAATTTAATATTTAAGTAATTATTAAGTATTACTCATAAATGTATATATAACATTTATATATAATTTACACATTTGTGTCATGCTCCCTCCGTACTAATTATCTCGTCCATTTTAATTTTAGCACGATTGTTAAGGGATTGTTATTAGTTGTGTGTAGAATGATATAAAATTATGGATTTCATAAAAGAATTATGTGTAATAATTTATTAAAAGATGAAATTGAACAGAAATAACCTAAATAATATATTGGACAAATTAATTGGGAGTGAGGGAGTATTTATTATCGATCATGTAGTTTATTTAAAGTATGTGACACACACATAATATTTGTATATAGAAACCTTTTAAGTTTAAAAACGTTTTTATTTTAGAATGAAGCAACAGAAAAAGCGGTTGGTCCGGCGTCAGATGGGGCCTACTGAGTGACGTGTCACATCATGTTTTTCACCCGCATCAACGTAATTTTCTGTTTGTCAATCCCATCAAAATTTCCTTTTTCTTTTTCTTTCTGAAAAAGTCCGATTCGGTTCGTACATGCAACCGAATGTCTAGGCCGAGGACACGGTCTGGGCGAACGACGCCGCTGCGGGAATCGGATTCCGAGAGAATCGAGGGCGCCGGTAGTTGGGACGCCATCGAATGGACCAAAGTTGATGTATGTTAAAATTCCACTAGGGTTTTTCTGATTTTGCCACATTCTGCTATTCTTGTAATTTGTTGGTATTCTATGGTGGTGTATAATTTGTGATATTTTTTTCGTTTTGTGTACGTGTGTTTGTATGTGTTTTCAGGCGCTTTCGAGGTTTGTTCCGCAGGGATTGCAGCAGCTGTTGCTTGAAGCGGAGTTTGTCATAGTAGAGGTAATGCTGAAATTTGAATTCGTAGGCTGTGTGATGTTTTGAACTTGGATTGCAGAATTTTTGTGTAATGTGTGGTTTTTGGGGATGTGAGGGGTGGTGGTGAATTTAGAGTACCCTAACTTTGGGACTTCCAATGGGAGAAATCGGTCAACAGTGCTCTAAGTTGTTCTGCTTATCTATTTGAACCTGAGTCGGTAGGACTTCTTGAAGCATTGATAGTTTGATACTTCCCATCTAGGATTCTATATCTTCAAGCTGCTATTCACTATGGGAATTTGAAATATGTTGCGGTAACTCACCTTTTTGGGTAATTTCTCATCCTTTATAGCACCTGTTATTGATATTTTTTTAATGAAATTTGTTTCTTATCAGAAAAAGAACAAGATTTGCTGGTTATGTAAGAAATTTAGAAGATATTTTGCTCACCTAAGGCTTTATCACAAGGATGATAAACACTGAACCTTAAAGCCTTTGTCTTTGTTGAGACAGAAGTTGGTGTGTTTTGCAAACAGTGGAGAAAGCTCTCAAGGGTAGCCACGTGCATGTAAACAAGTCTTTTGTATTATTATGTCTTTGACAATGTTATTTTGTGTACATAACTAATGCCAGTGCTGTTTCTAGAAAATGTATTATTATTTCGGTTTTTGGTGTATTTTCTGGAGTAGGGCATATTGGTCTGGTTGTTTGTTATTACTCTTTCGGTTTATAATTTTTAAGTATCTTGTATCTCATGGTTATGGTTTATGCAATCTGCTAACTCATTATGTTCTGATGAAAAAGGCAGCTTTCATCGTACTTTTTGCATCTTATGTCTATTATATTTGAGGATAACTTAATGAAAAAGGTTCATCTCCAGGGATACGGGGTTGTTCTTGTGAATACTGATGAGGCAGGAACCTTGTTCGTTACAAATTTTCGTCTTCTTTTTTGGTAAGGCATTGGCCATTAATACAGTTTATTTCTTTTTAAATGTATAGTTCAATGTATTTCTTCTACAAATGGTAGTTTTCCACATATGTTGCTAATCATTAACCTGTTGGAAATGGATCATATTCTTGCACATATTCTGGTTATGTTGCTATTTACACAAAATTCAAAAGTTTTTTTGGGGGAAAAGTCATCTGTACAAAGTAGAGATGTGATATCACTTATGAATATATGTACTGTGCTGGAGCCAATCGTAATGACTTTTGGAAGATTGTTTCCTGTTACCTTACCCACTAAACTTTGAGGTGCATACTGAGAATTCTAGACTTCATCCAGCCACATTAAAACTTATTTATGAGCCTCTGATAGATTTCCATATTTGCCATCAGAACCTATGACTCACCTTTACCTTGTAAAGTTTCAATCACTTTTATAAACTTTTTCTGGAGTCCATGGTTCATCAAAGTACTGCCTTTTGATGTAATTTATTGCAAATCAGAATGCAACTTTATGCTTACTGGACTGTTCTTTTTCTTTCTAGAGCGATGGATCTAGAAGCGTCATAGGACTTGGCACTATACCGTTGGCAACAATCGAGAAGTTCAGCAAAACAGTAAGTTGCATGCCTGTGTGGAGGGGTCAGTTTTCAATTTGGTTTTATTGAGTTTTAAACAGAACCGAACGAATCAAATTTAATTCTTTTGTAAGCCAACCAAATTACACTTCATAACCTGATTATTTTGGTTCTGTTAATTTGGTTTCTAGCAATGAAATAGTTGGTCATTCGATTTGTTTGGTAATTATGATGAAAATGAAACCAGAAACCATATTATTTAATTTTTAAACCCAAACAACCTGAATGCTGTAACATCTGAAACAGGATCAATTGAGTTTTCATTTTTATTATCAACCCCACTTTTTAATGAGTTAATGACTTGATTATTTCTTTATTGGACGGTGTTTATTAAATTGGAGTAGGGAGATGGGTGGGGCAGGGTTTGGGAAGTCTTTTACGTGGGTATGGATGATAGTCTTGAGTTAAGCATACAGAAGTGCCTCTGCAGCTTAAAGTGTTTTCTCAATTATTGTTATAATATTTTACACTGTTTGGTTTTTTATAATAGCTACATCTTTTTCCTTTTTTATAACTTTTTTTTTTAATTGTTAGCATGTGATTTTCTTCAACTGTAACTGCTACTATCGTTTAGTTTGAGATGACTTCTTCTTTATGCCTTTTCTGTGAGCTTTTAACTTTACAGGCAAATCATGTAACTGATATTAAATTATGTGGTTCCGTACTTATGTTAGTTCAGAATCCATCGCAATTAATGATATCTGTGGTGATTCATAAGATAAATTAAACTAGTGAAGGATGGTATGTAAATATGATTCAAATAGCAATCCAAATGCTTTTTGATACTTCACTTATCGACTCAGATGTCCTGTTATTTTTATATTCATGCTTGTACAACTAGCACTTTTAAAGTTGGGAATTATTGCAAATCCAGTATGAAATTTGAATCCGAATAGTTGTGTAAATTTCGTATCAGGCGATTAAACTCTGTCCCGTGCCATCTGGAAAGTAGCCTTTCCATATTTGAAATTCTAGTAGATGATTTCTGTTATGACATACTCCCCATGAAAATTTTCAGCGATATGGAAATAACAATTCTCTGTGGCACTCTTTGTAATTATGCTGTTCACCCTCATTATCACTCTACCTTCTGCATTGTTCAATTCTAGGATTTTGCTCATACTGAAATTGTTTTTTAGTTGATAATGCAAGAGCCTGATTTCTGATTACCTTTTTTGGCTGAAGGGTATGAAGCTGCCATCAGCCCCCAGGCAGATTGATAAAAATCCATCTCGACGATTGCTTCAGGTCATTGGTATGCTTCTCAACATCCTTGCTAAAAAGTAGACATATTTAGAGCAACTGTAAAAAATTTAGATTAGAAACTGGGTGAGATTATCGAATGAAGGTCTTATTTGTAAATTTGTTTGAGGTAATGAATTAGTGTATAGGGAAGAACGTTGATTTAGTCTTAAACTAGAACTTAATAGTTTTTGCATGATTGTTGTTATTTCAAAAGTATTTTTTTACCACAATTATGTTGTCTGTGATTGATTGCAGTTGATTTTCCCATTCATATAATAATCTGCAGGCAAGGATATGAGAGTTATTGTCTTTGGATTTCGACCTCGGACAAAACAGGTAAGTTATCCTGGATATTGATATTCATTTGTTTGATATTATTTACGTGCTCTAGTGATAATACTCATAAACTATTTTTGCCTCTTGATTGACCTGGTAAAGATGGTTGAAGAATTGTTCTTTTCAAAGTCTTACAGTAAATTAGATATACTTCACTAGTAGTAAATCAGATATTTGGCTAATGTGGACCATATTCACTAATTACAAGTATTACTAAATTCTTGAGTAGTTTGGGAGTAACTATATAGTGTGTACTGTAGCAATTGAACCGCTGCACAAAATACAGAGATCAGTTGAAATGCAAGCCAATTGCTGCCCTCGAGTATAATGTTTTACACGCTAACGGTCATTTTTTTAATTCTAAATTGTATTGAAGTCCGTATTTGTTGTCCAATGTCGACTTAGTATTGACCCTTCTCTTTGAATAGGATAACCCCCCCCTCTAAGGCCTTTTACGAGGGTGAGTGCCCCAATTCTAATATGGTATGAAAACTGGCCAAAGTCAATGATGTTTTGTTTGGTCCATGTGTAAGGATTATTTGGTTCACATGTAGAAGTATGTGGTCATACAATAGATCCTCTATAATTTAATACTCGGTAAATTAATAACCTCTCTAAGATAATATTTTTCTCGAGTCCCGACTCGAGCCGGTGTAAAAAAATCATCAAATTCGATAAGGTAATAAGATAATAATTTTCGAGAAAACTCCAATGTAAATACATAGTCCCGTCAAAATCATAAATTAATAATCATCATTTGAAATTACTAATATCAATAAGACAATTTTGTGAAATATGATTCTAGTATTTTTCTTAAAATTTAAATAATCTCATCTCTAACTTTTCAAATTACATAAAAAGTCCAAGTGTTGTTTTCTAGAACAACACCATAATATTGTTAAGAGACCTAGACGCAATAGGTGATTCCTTGTGTTTAACTGGTTCCAAAGGAATTGTGTCATTTTTAGTGTTTTTTATTGTTCATTGGGCAATGAATGTTAACTATACCATTGTACTTGTTTTTTAAATTAATAAATTTATTATTTTACCAAATTAATATAATTCATTATTTCTAGATAGTAAATAGTAAACTGACATTAAATATGACATATAGATGTATAGAGTAACTTCTTATATTTATCTAATTAAAATTCAATTCCGTTGAAGTTCTAAAAACTCTATAAATTAATAAATATTAATTTATAGATAAATTAATTTCTCTCTAAAATAATAAAATCTCACGGTCCCTACAATATTAATTTAGAAAAGTTTAACTGTACTACCCTACCCATGAGGGATGTGTTGAAGTCCCTGATTGTTGCCCCTGATCAACTTGGTAGTGATCATGTTGTCCGAATGTAACTTTGGATAACTCACTCTCCTTATAAAACCTTTGGGGGGGGTGAGTGAACCAATTCTAATAAGCGCCAACTAGAGGCAGACGATGTTACATAGACATGCTTCTTGGCACACTTTTGTGATATCACATGCATTCCTGCATTTTCTTCTTGTTACATTCAACCTGATTATAGAAATGATTATTCTGCAGAGGCGTGCTGTGTATGATGCACTATCAAGGTGGACTAGGCCATCTAGACTTTGGGATCTCTATGCTTTTGCTGCTGGACCTTCAGGATTCAGTAACAGGAGTCCTAAGGTGCGGCTATTGAATGAGTACTTCCGGCTTCTTGGTCTAGGATCATACCATGCTTCCTCTAGAACAATTGAAGATGGCTCATTCACATTGTCAAATGAATGGTGGAGAATAAGCAATGTGAATTCTAAATATACATTGTGCCCAACCTATCCATTTGCATTGCTTATTCCAAACTCCATCAGGTAATAAAGTTCTGTTTCAGCTGGTGTCACTACTGGATTTCAGAGTAATATTTTTGTTGGTATCCATCATCGATTTCCTCGCAACTGCTGTCAGCAATGTAGAAATACAGCAGGCTTGTACCTTTCGTGCACGGTGTAGGTTGCCTGTAATATCCTGGTGTAATCCAGGTGCAAGCTAGCCTATGTTTTATTATTATTTATCTTGAAATCACGTTGAAGTCAGTCTGACTGGTTAGCTGCAGGGACTGGAGCTGTCCTGGCACGTTCTTCACAACCATTGGTTGGCCTCATGATGAATATGAGAAGGTGACTATTGGATCTATAAATTTGTGCTGGTTGTTTGAAATGGTTGTAGGTGGTCTCACATAAGTTGTTATTTATAGTTGTAGCTTGTTGTCTCGTAATTCTTCTTCCACATAAAATCTGCTGAACCCATACCCTCTTTGCAGCAATGCTGATGAGAAACTAGTTGCTGCACTCTGGACGCAACTTTCTGGAGTAAGGGAACGCCGGAGGTAACGCCTTCTCTTTTAATTTGTCATTCAGTATTCGTTTCTGCTCTATTGTTGAACCATGTTTGGCTCTCAGTTTGTCTTATAAGTCGCCTCCAAATTTATTTGTAATCAGACAACTGAATAGCCTTAGATTTGTTGTTGAGTTTGAGATATATAACTTAAAACATTTTCGGTGCCCTTGTTAGAGAATAATCTACTAATTTATATCTAATTTAGGAAGCTTTATATAGCTGATGCAAGGCCTAGAAAAAATGCATTGGCAAATGGAGCAATGGGTGGTGGATCAGAGTCCTCAGCCAACTACTCTCAATCTGAGGTGTGTTTGAATTCAAAGTCAAATTGTGTATCCTAACGTTGGAAGTACTTCTATTTGTATCGTGCTTGTATAAGTGGTGTCTTCTTCTTATCCTACCCTTTGAACTCTCCAGATAGTCTTCTTTGGAATAGACAATATACATGCTATGGCGAGAGCCTTGCTCGGCTTAGGGACTATGTTGATACTCATGGTGCCAAGTCATCTGATGGGTTGTCTTCATTTTTGGTATGACCTTATCGCACCTCAAATAATCCTTTTTTGCTTATAAACATTTTTCTTGCTTCCCTTAGGGATTATGTTTATGAATAACTGATGATAGACTCACTATATATAGTACTGTTTTTGTTTACATTTTCCGTCATGAACGTAAAGCAACTTTTTTTTTGCATTGAATAATTTTGCTGACAGTGTGCAGCTCTGGTTTGGCTTGATGTTCAGTTTGTACTTTTGTTGCAAAAAAAAAAAAAAAAAGATTATAGCTGGTAATAAAAAATCCTCGAAAAACATATGTGAAGGTAAAAATAATTATTCTCAACAACAATCTACCCTCAAATTCAATTGAATGAGGAACTAACAACATCTTCACCCCAAAGTAGATACCACATAACCTTTCTCAGTTTCTCCAACCCCAAGTCGATAATTAAAAGATAGCAAATGATGTCATTCACTCATAGATTGGAGAGTGGAGAGGAGGGCGATAGGTGAAGGCAAACAGATTGGAGAGGGTTATCAGACAACCAAGCTAACAGCTGGGATGATGTAACGGGCGTGGGGTTTGTCAATTTTTGAATTGGACTGAGGCTAGGGCTCAGGTGGTGTGGTTCAACAAAACCAGGGTTATTCTTTCTCTTTCACCTTGCTTCTGAGATCAGAGTTATTCTGATTTTGGTCTTTCAGTCCCCGCTCTCACCAAACTGCCTTAAAAACACCTAACTGTAGTTGCTGAATTTGTTCTTATTTCCAAAATTATAAATTATTTTTATGTTAAAAAATGGAAAAGAGTATATTTTGAGGTTTTATTCATGCTCTGCTTTCGATATCACCTTTTATTACAAAATATTTAATAGTTCTAATAAGAAATTGCTGATGTATTATCTAGTAGTTTGTTTACTAAGTATCTAGTATCTACTGCATATTGTTAACAATTTGACATGATTGTTGTCCCCTTTTGTTGCCTGTGAGTTCAATTGAACTGCACTTGGTAGTATTAGAACAAAATTGCCAGTACTAAGGGTTATCCTATGTTTTCTTACATTATAATTCTGATGACACAGTCTTTATCTTTCTATCGACTTGTGCAATTTATAGCTTTGGATGATAGGAATGGTGCAAAGTTATTCCTACGCCCCATCTCAATTTGTAATGCCTTTCTTTAGTTTTGCTTCCTCATAAATATCATCTCATTATTGTGTAAATTTTTGCTGTCACATATCTAATTTGACTCTATCAGCTCTTAAATGGCATGTTTTGATAATCAATTAAATAGAATTCTTTCTTCAAAGGGTTGTGTTTGCATGTAAAGAAGAGAAAGTTTTAACTTTGTTTTATGGCTGATTTTTCCTATTATTATGCTATAATTTAAGAATTTTATCTTTGTATTCTTTCCCTTATACTGATAGAGGCATGGTGGATGGACTTGGGGAGGAGGAAACCTGAGCAGCATGTCTGCTTCAGTCTCAACACTTGGGGACAGCGGTTGGTTGATACATGTTCAGAGTGTCTTGGCTGGTTCGGCATGGATTGCTGCTCGTGTTGCTTTGGAATCAGCTACGGTGCTAGTTCATTGTAGGTGAGATACATTATCACTATATTGGTAATCATTTTAATGTCTTATGGCAGTCACGTTGTTTGTCACTCTGAGCCAGTTGGTTAGCCTGTCCTATTCTTGATTCTGAATACATAAACCCGTGTTATCTAGAAAACTTTGCATATGGACTGAATGTATGTTGAAAACACTTCTCCAAGATTTAAATAATTAAATATACATTAATAGTCATCAGAAAATTTCGCTAATGGAACTGGATTTGTATTTTGATAACAGTGATGATTTTTACAGTGTCATCCAGAGCATATTTTCACCGTCCATTATACTTGGAAGTCAAGCTTCAGATTACCATCTCATTTTCCAACTATGACAATATCTGCTTATGCTAGTATGTATATGGAAAAAGGCAAATACATTGGGCTCATCACAACTAGTTTTAGACATTTGACAATTAAGATTTATGAGTGGAAGATACTGCTCTCGAGATGTCAAGCAGTTGAGGAAGTTTATGAAATTCTCAAAATGTTCACCAGCTAGGCCCATTGATATGGAGTAGATCTGTAGATGGTTAATGTACTTATAACAGTTGTGTCCTTGAGTAGATTGTCTGGGACATGAACTTATGTTATCGACTCTCAATAGGTTTCAAGTGATTGTAAGCTGACATGTTGAGCATGGGATTTATTTATTTATTTACCTTTTTAGTTGGGGGGAGGGTGAGCTGTCCCCGATGGCACATTATCATTTGCTTAGCTATTGTTTATTTGCATATGCTAATGGAAGTCATAGTTTTTCACTTTTTCCAGTAAACAGAGAGACCTTTTTAGTGTTTGTGTATGATGCCTGACTGCCTATAGTGTACTTTCCTACTTTGTATTCTTTGCTGAACTTTTAAAAATTTGCTTCCTATAAAATCTGGTGCATCTACTGAGGAATGACAATTTTCTGCTGCTGCTTCTAATGGAGCATTTTTCCTATAAGTTCCAGAACTATTACTATTGAAGACTGAGATGAAGCCATTAGTTTGATCTCTTATGAATTTTTGTAGTGATGGATGGGATAGAACAACTCAGTTGGTTTCTCTTGCAAGTTTGTTACTTGATCCATATTACCGGACATTGAAAGGTTTCCAGGTATGACAAAATACTGCTATATGTTCATACAATATCCTTGCAGTTGCAAGTAGATATATGATTTCTTACAGGCATTCGGAAGTGTTTATTTGTCGTTTTTATACTCTCATTTTCTGAACCATTCAATTGTTGAATTGGATGCAATTATCATTTTTCTGGAGTTTATATTGTTCATTTTACCTGGAGTTGTTTAGAGGCTAAGATATTGTTAAAAAATAAGAAAGATTAGCTTTTGAAATAAGGTTCAAATCTTTCTTTTTATTCAGGCGCTTGTAGAAAAAGATTGGCTTGCGTTTGGTCATCCATTTTCAGATCGTCTAGCACTGCCTACTGTATCTGGAAGTGAAAGCATTCCTGTATTCACACGACAGGCATCTACTGGGAGTATATCTTTGTCTCCGAGTCGTCAGTCTTCCAGCTCGTACATGTCTCCTCAATCTACATCTCATGCACAGAATAATTATTCACCTATCTTTCTACAGGTAGATATGTACGAGAAATATTGCTCCATCAAATCCTAAATTTTTTAAGTTTTTTGTCTTTACTTGTTTAAATCATTCATGGATGTAGTTATCTTGATAGAAACTAGATTATGAACCTGCAGAAAGTTCTGCAGCACTGGTCTCGCAAATGATTTTAGACGGATCTGAAAAGGCTCATTGCTTTGCCATACATAAAGTAGAGCTGCAAAGCATGTTCATGTTGTGCATCGTTGGTACAGTACCACTTCGACCATATTCAATGCATAAAACAATATGCACCGTAAATTAACTAAATTCTCTGGAGAGCAGCTCATAATTTGGTGTCTTTTAACATTGTCTGCTTTATTAATGGCGTAGTAAGAAGTGCAAAACTTTATATCTATCTTGTCAGTTAACATGGAAAACTAAGCATAATCCATTATGATCCTGGAAGTCTATTATTCTTATGGAAGCTGGTTCAAATGGCACAGTTACAGTTTGCACTATAATGATTGTCAGATTGCTCGTTCTAGTTGGTATTTTCTTTATATAAATGATCCCTATGTGTGAGCATTTGTATTGAGTTAACTGATGACATTCGTACAATAACACTCTTTCTTCTCTTTCGGTAACTGATTCATATATTTTTCTACAGTGGATTGATTGTGTTTCCCAACTGTTACGAATGTATCCCTTTGCCTTTGAGTTCTCTTCGGTAATGTACCTTCATCAGATACAGACGACATAGCTAATTCTTTGATATTAAGCCATATAGCTTAAATCTGGTTTTGGGATTTGCAGGTTTTCCTGGTAGATTTACTAGACTGCGCTCTTTCCTGCCGTTTCGGTAACTTTTTTGCAACAGGTTTGGGGTTTTACTCTTTCCTTGCTTGCTTAAACTGCCACAGTATGGAATAATTATGTTATTATTTATTACCGAATTTCGTCCAAGGACTCACTGAAGATCTATGAAGTTAAGAATGAATAAAATATTTTAGGTAACAATCTTTATCATATCGTGATCAGCTAACAGTTCGGTTTAGTACCTTATGTCTGCCTCAGACACATTTGCTTTAGCCAGAATTAAAAGCTTTCGTCATTAGAGTTTTACATCTAAGTTATTGAGTGTTCACTCCCCACGTCATTTGATATAGATACTTGGGGCATTGATTGGATTTATGGGAAAACGTATTTTAGACATATTATGTCTTGTGACTTGACATAAGTGGTAAACTATCCACTGCAAGGGGGAATATCATCGACAAAACAAGGTCTCCTAATTACACTCGGATTCCACTCATGGTTAATTTGGTGAGATTAGTATATATGTAGTCCAATATAAGTATACATTACTAATACAATCCAAAACCATCCTGCATGTCGAGGGAATTTTTAGTTGGTAACCATAGCCATGATTGCATAAGTCTTCTATCTGGGACTTTGCATCATGCAGCTCACACTTGATTCTGGAAACCTGTATTTGGTAATTTGAATTACATTGTCTAGATGTTGTCTTATTTATTCTTTGCCAAATCAGTGAGAAAGAAAGGCAGCAAGCTGGTATTTATGATGCATGTGGGTGCTTATGGAAATATTTAGCTGATTCACGGGCTGCAGATGATAAATCTCATGAGCACTATAACCATTTCTACAACGCATCAAAATTTCAAGGTCCACTATTACCCCCCGCTGCAGCTTTAGCACCAACACTTTCACCTCAGTTCCACCTTCGATGGGCTTGTCCATCAGAAGCCCAAGGAGGGAGATCGAAGCACATTGTAGGAGCATGGCTAAGCAAATATCTGAATTGCAGAAGGTACATGATTATTGTTTCTAGTGTAGTTCATACTTGCATATCCTTACACTGGAGGCAATTTCTCTTCATTTTTGTGCCCCTAGAATCTTATCTATTCCTCTGGGGCTTGATAGATGCCCCTTTCTTCAAATACCTAAGTTCTACAGAAAAAAAGTTTCCGGCTAGGTACTGACCAGGCCGGGCCGTGAGAATAAGAAGGGTCTTTCGAATAAAATTAACACAAAGAGGTCTTTCTTTTTTTTTTTTTTGAGTTCGATTGTTGGCGCGGTCGAGTCCATCTTTTAGATAAAGGAAATTCCCGATTTGTAGATCTCTCTATATACAAATAATGTTTATTCTAGTAAGAGGAGTATTTTGACACTGAGATTTCACAAATTTACCAGATTAAACAGTTACATCCCTGAGAAATTATGCCTCTGAATAGCAAAGCTTACTACTCTGTTGATACTCTTTTTTTTAATAATGTTATGATATGAGTTCTAATTGAACTGTTGCCTTCGTATTGGTATTCTATTGTGTCATGGAAGCAGAAGGCTTAGGATATCGGGATGGCCTGATGTGGAAGGATTTGGGGGTTGGTGAATTTTAACTAATTCTGCTCACAAAAACTCATATTGTGAAAGAAACAGGTCACCATAGGTTTATTACCAAATAGTTATTGTTCCCCTTTCTGAAAATGACACTGCAGTTTCTGGTATTAAGAAAAAGAGTAAGTAATCTGACTGTAACAACTCTTGGCAGGCAAACGACTCAGCAGAGGAAAAACTTAAAGAAACAACATCATTGGTGGAGTCTTTGACAGAGGAGTTGCGAAATGAGAAGGTCAGCTGCAACTCAGCAAGAGATTGGGCTAGGAGTGCCAAAAAGGAAAGTGATGCTATAAAGCGTGCAATACAATCACTTGGCTGCAAGGTTAACTTTTCTGAAGACGGCGATTACACTGTCAGCATCGAAAACAGCCAGACAGGATATCCTCAAAAATCCCTATTTCCAGTTGCAGATATGCAGTCTAGTTTATGTATGCAGCATGATGAGAAACCAAACAGTTCCATGCACTGTTCTCCTTGCGAAGATGATGATTCAAGCAGTCCTTTGAATAGGGTATGTGAATTGTTATGCCCAATACGCACCCGAGAGGGAGGTTGCAGATGGCCTGTTGCTGGGTGTGCCCAATTTGCAAGTCAGTTTGTTGGCTTGAAAGCTAATTTTGATGCTTTTGACCGACTTTCAATATACGACAGCTATTTTGAGTCATAGTAGAGGCTTTGCAGATTGTTGCAAGGATTCTTCTGAAATGAAATAAGCAGAAAGAGAAACTGCAGATAGAGACCAGAGTGTATATACTGATATACATAGTGAACAGAGTTAGTACCTCGATTTCCGGCCGGTTTCCTGCGATATCCTGAGGAAGTTCCCTCTTTTAACTTTTATATGCTGGGATTCATTAGTCTGGAGTGGTAGTAATGTTGCATCTGCTGTATAGATTCCTGAATTATTAGAATTAGGTCTCTTATTTTCTTAGATGAATATATGTATTTTGTTACTATGATACTTCAGTATAATATAATAATTGAAATTTTTGGGGAGGATTTTTGTGCATTCTATGCTGCATGCATCAAGCCACCAACAACATGTGCCATATTTTGTAAGGAATAAACAAGACAAGCATGAAGGGAACTCAACTTGCAGACATAAATATACAGAAAAAAGAAGGCAATACTGATTATTGAGAAATTGCTGAAAGATTTAATTGAACATTAATGTTTTCAGTGTATAAAGTTGCAACTACATTTTCTTTATAGAAGAGTAGAACATGATTATAAGCAACCATGCCTATCCCTTTGGTGGAAGGAGAAGAGGCTAATCTTCAGCCGGGGAAGGATTGTCGTCAGATTTCTTCTGCCCCTTCCTCTCATTCCATCTCATCCATGCCCATCTTACAACTAGAAAACCACCTAAAGCATAGACCTGCAATCAGCCAATGATGAAAAGTTAGTACGACGCGCATATTTTGAACTTTTCGTGAACTCCTCTAGAACTACAGTGGTGATACAAAGCTCGCAACTGTGGGATAGAAGAATAATTAGCCTAATGTGATTATTGCCATCAGCAAAGAATCTGATATAAGTTAGATTGTCACGATAGAGCTTTGATACAAACTCTAAAAAATTACAAGGAAGAAAAAGAAGAAAATTATAATTCCATAAGGGGCAGTTCACCAGGACTTCAGAAACTACATGTGTAGCAGTAGATAGAAATACACAAGAAGCTATGTAATAAAATATTAAATACATGTTGAAGACTCATCTAGTCACACTATAATGCTTTAAATGAGAGAGGAAATCCGTCTTCTTTAGATTGCGCAACCATAAGAGTGTTTCAACAATCACAACTAGAATTTTAGAAAAACTTTTAAGTAAATTCTTTGATTTTGTTCCTCCCACACCCACAAAGATCACAAGCAAAAAGGTATAAATTCTCACATCTAAGTATAAATTGAGGCTAAAAAGAATCACGAAAGTCTATCATGACCGTGAGAGATAATTTGTTTCGTATCAAAGATCAATCAGGATATTCTACCAAAAATACGCATCATACTGGTACCTGCCGGCCGCTAGTAATTCTTAGTGTTAAAGTACGATGGTGACAAAATCTACTTACCGCAGCCATTATCACGACTAGCCTTCATGACCTACAAATCACAATCCACCGACAAAGAAAGAACTTGGCAAGGATCAGATTATTAGGAATGTCTAGGATAATGACCAAGTTACAACTAAACTCATACTTAACTTTTAGGATTTACTAAACTCATGTTAAAGCCGTCGTGCTAGATCTTTGGAAAGATACAGTAAACCACATGCTTCACTAACATAGTAAAACCCCAGAATCAATCAACCAATTGAATCCCCTTTCTTACCTAATCAATCAGTCCGAGGATTCATTCAGTCAATCCAACATTAAGGATTTAAGGCATCATGAACTCAGGAAATAAGAACTAGTCTATCAGCATAAGCCTATACAGTATCAAAGAAGCAACAACGATATCAAATTCCAAAACAAATAAAACTTCACTCGAATATAATTCGTTCTTGGCACCAAATCATGCCATGCATCAATTCTATACCAACACACTAAAATTAAAAGTACAAAAAAGTCAAAGACCCTAAAAGTTAATTCGAACAATACGAATCAATACCTGCCATAAAATCAAAGGATTGGTGTTCTGTCCAGCTCCGTCAGCCTCCACTTCCAATTTGACCGGCTCCAAGTTCTGCCGCGGGAACGTCACAAAACCTGGCTTACTCTCATCATCTACCTCCGCAGGTGGACTTAATTTCAGCGGCTCAGCCGCTTGAGAATCAACAGCGGCGGGTCGTGACTCAGCGCCGTTTTTCTTCGGGGGAACGGCAATTTGATTGAGGAAAACAGGTTTGTGAAAAAAACTATGAAGGGGTTCTTTTGCTCCTCCGGCGGAGACGCTAGGTAGTTGGAGTTTTCCATATTTATTGTCTGTTTGAGAGGTTGGTTGAGTTTTTGGTTATGGCGGTGGGAGCAAGAGTGAGAGTTGGAGAGAGAGAGTAGGTAGGAAGCCGAAGCTTAAAGAACTGAAATAGCAATTACGACGTCGTTTATCACCGCGGATAAATATTTTCCGTTAAAATAAATAATAGTATATCTTACAAATTTCTTCTTTTGTTTTTATTATTTTATACTAGTACTCCCTCCGTCCCATTAGTAGTGTTTCATTCCTTTTCGGCACGGTTATTAAGAAAATGGTGTTTTGTGGTGTGTATTGTTTGATTTTTGAGTAGTTGATTCTTGTCCACATATTTCTTACCTTTTTTAGAAATGAGACACTTCTAATGGACAATCAAAAAAGGGAAATGAGACACTATTAATGGGACGGAGGGAGTACTAATTATTATCATAATAGAGAAAGCAACGTCCAGTTGGTACGTGTACGTTTTGGTAAGTCAATTTTATTAAGGGAAGTTCTTTTCGACAAGTTTAACCTAAAAAATATCGTCAAAAATTATATTAGGGGGACATATATAAAATTTATAATTAAATAAAGGTCAATATATTATGGATATATAAATTTACATAACTTTTAAAATACGAGAAAATTAAATAATTGGGAGGGAGACGAGGATCTCCTCAAATACACACGCTCCTAAATCAGCCTCTAATCACGAGTTGCCACCTTTAACCACAACTACACGCATTCAAGAGTGCAAACATAATAATTTTTCACATTATATTAAGTGAAATGAATAGTGAGAATCAGATTGGATTTATGTATTTCTTTTCAGGCTATCCCGCTAAACATGCTTATTTCCGAAAATGGAAAGAATTAAGAAAATAGATAAGCTTTTCGGGTTGTCCCGCTAAACATGTCATGTTTCCGAAAATGGAAAGAATTAAGAAAATAGATAAAGAATATTAATTGCACACTTAGGATTAATTAAGTAACTTAAGAAATAAAGAGTTTTACTCGTTATTTCCGCCCTAACCATACATTTTCCTCTCATTCTTTCGCTACCCTCTCTCTTCGTCCGCCTTCTCCCTGTCTGCCGCTGCCCTCCTACAAACCCTAGATCTGGAGTCGAGACGACTTAATCGCCGCTGAAATCGTGATGATGATGAGCTATTTAATCACCTCTGAACTTGCCGCTGAACAAGCCTCCGATTCAGTTACTACTCAGGCCGTAGAGGATGCAGGCGAGCTGAGCGATGGCGAGTTGCTCTCCAGTCTGGTGTATAGCGAGCCTCCGTCGTCTGATATGGACAACTCCTGGAAACCGCTCCCCTTCTTCATCCCGTTGGAGTTTAGGGCGGACACTGAGGACGTGATGAGAACGATCCGTCAACATGAGAGGGCTTTTGAGATTCAGGAAACAGTTCCTCTTGCCGAGATTCAAACGAGTGAGATCTTTCTCGATTTTTGCATGATTATATATTGTCTGGGTGATTTGGTTGGGATATGAGATTATGATTTGTGCTCACAGTTGTTAGTTCTTCGGTTCTCAGTGATGATTTCATTAGAAATCTGAGAGGCTTATATTCGGGTATTGAGTTAGGGCTTCGTATTATTGTGGGCTTAGTTTGCTATATTACTGTCTTATGCTTCTTCTAAATCCAAATGATTTTGCTTGTTACCTTTTTTTTGTAAACAAAACTTTTTTCTAATCACGGAATTGCTGCTTATAAGCTCTTAAGCTTATAAGTTAATAATTTCACTATGTGAGTTGTTGCCAATTCTGTCGCTACCAATATTTGGCATCAAAAAATGGATTGTTATTTGCTACATTTGTTGGTTTCTTGTTCTATATAATGTGTTATTGATTTACTTGCATTAACATGACAATTGCATAAATCCGACACAAAACAAAAAGTTTTTTTCTCTAGGCTGCATAAACCATTTACAAAGTTGCTACCACTTGCTACTACCTGCATAAACCATTTACAAAAGCTTATATCTACTTGCTGCATAAACCACCCTACATTCCCAATCTATTCTACAAAACATGCTACTACCTCAAAAAAGATAATCAGATCACAACCTATTTACTTGCTGTATAAACCCCTAGATTTCCAACTTATTCTTCAACTCACTGATGTCTTCTAGAACTCCATTATCAATGATGTAAGCAATGCATTCTTCAACTAGATTATGTGGGACTTGCAAACTATTGTGCAGTGTCTCTTGTCTAATAAGTTGATATTTTTCATGTGCAGTATTTTATAGCAATTTTGCCCTTTCACTCTCATGATTTCCATCATACACCCTTGTAGACTTAGAAAAACTTTGTTTAAGGTCTTTGGTGAGAGGTCTTCAAAAGAACATACCATTCTCTTCACTAGTTCATCCACATTATAACATACACTCTCTATTTGAATACTTTGAATTGCTCTAAGCCACCCTAAATCTTTAACATTGGTGTCAGGTGAGTTAGGGGGTTGATGAACTATCCTAATATCAAAACCATCAATACATGCAACGTGTCTGAAATTTGGGTCAGAGTCTTTGATATGAGGCTTGACATTATCTTGTTGAATGAAAATGTGTTTGCTTGCAAAGAGCGGCCATTTGGCCCTCACAGCTGGTAGAATCTGTAATAATAGATTTAAACTAGACATGAGATCTTCTATTTACATGACATCAGAACTGTAAATTCATGTTATATTATGAACTGTTCATTCATGCTACACTTATTTATGAACTGTAAATACATGTTGAACTCTTTATTCATGCTACATGTTTTATGAACTATAAAAACATACTGAACTATTCATTCATGCTACACTTATTTATGAACTGTAATAAAATGCAGAAGTATGAAATACTTGTTCTAGACTTGTTATCTTATTTATTAGGCAGTCTTTAATTACAATTCTGGTTATAGTTTGAATTGATTTTGTCTCCAAAGTACCTTTAGCTCTATTCTTACTTGTTCTTAATGATGCAACCCTTTCCGTGAATGGGAATATCCCAATTTTGTCATCAAATAGTACTTCTCCATCTGAACCAAACACCGCACACTGCGCACATGAACATTACCTTTATAATAAAACCCTTATTCTAGCATGTTCTGTGTGGCTCTGCCTCCCCAGGGGTTAAGTAGAATCCGTGTGAAGTCCTTGTGATGTAGAACCACTTTTCATCAATATGGATGGTGTTATGCATCCCCTTAAACTTCATTATATTTAGAATACTATCAAAATCAAGTTGTTCTAGAGAAAACCTCAGCCTAAGAAGCTTGTTAGGTGCTGTGAGATCTGGTTTGATTGCATTGGTGTGTGCCCTGATCTGTCCCCCTTTCACCCATCTCCGGACTGTTGACCTACTGCATTTGATTACATCTGCTAGCTTCCATATGGTGGCTCGATTATTTAGCTCTAGACTCTGCATTAAGTTGAGGTTTAGAAAGACTCTTTTACCTCTTGTTGCGTTTGGCTTGGCTAATGTTATATGAATAACTTGTTGCTCCTCTTGTTGTTTTCTTGCTGCAGCCCAAAGTCGGCGAACCTCTACGTGGACTCGTGTTGTATTGAATGGTCATTTCTTTAATTTTTCCCTTCTTCGGCCTGCCCTTTTCTGTCAAGTTTTGCAATAGAGACTACACTATTGCATTCATCTGCTCGGTGGAGAGGTCTTTTTTGGTCATGGTGGGGAAGGATGAAGAGAAGTGGAGAGAATGTGGTGGAAATGATGTTATTCAAATCTGAACTAATCATGTTGGTTTTATAGATTATCTTGATGTAATTAAGTTAATTTGTGTTTTGGCTCCAAACATTCCCACCATTTTTTGGTAAAATTGTGATTGGGAGATTTGATGTGACAACCTCTTGGCTGGAAATGATGTTCACTTTACTTGTACTGATCCGGCAGCTTCTAACATATTTATAAATGATGATTCTAGTTTGGGATAGGAGAATATGTATTCAAACCCTTATTTTAATTTAATAAAATTATTGTTGTTTATCTTATTGTTGATTATCAGTTTTCATTCAATTGAATTTGTACATTGCATTACTAATTCCGAAAAATATAGAAGGAAAAAAATTAAAAATAAAACATAAGATCGCATTCCGAAAAAATCGAACATTTGCGAAAAAATAAGTAACAAAATGAACAAGTCAAAATAAGGAAATGAATTAATTAAGTAGGAGAGAGAAATATTAGTAAATGATTAAAAAAGGTGAGCCAACAATAAAATACTTTCTACCCACTTTCTTCATAACCATACCCAAATCATAAAGGACATTTTTATTGGAACGGAGGAAGTATTGATTTGTAGACGACGGAATTAATTAGGGTGAAAATTACGAAGCATGAGTTGTTGACTTGCTGTCTGCCTATTTGACTATTTCTCATAAAAATGAATGATCAAGGATTTAATGTCGGGACTGACAAGTGGACATGAACGTATCATACGTTCAAATGAGCAAAGCAATTAATTTAGGAGAGGCGTACGTACATCATGCCAACATGTCCCTATCCAAAAACCAATGCATAGTTAGTCAGCATAAAGTAATTCATCATAACAGAAAACTACACAGCAAAGCTGATCAGCACAATTCAGTCTCAAACTTGAGTGATATCCCCATACTAAAGAGCTCCTGGCAAAGCAACTTAGCCCCATAAGGCACATTGACCCTCACCACATCTTCTACGGACTCACAGACCCGGCAGTACGGACCACGGATCTTCCGACCACCAACCACGGGCCGTTGGATCACGTTCGCCATGTTCTTGCATTTCTGGCATATGTGCATCTGGGAGGAATCGCTAAGGGTGAAGAGGCGCTCGTGCAGGTTGGCTGCTGCACCGTGGGCGATAAGGCAGTCCCGTTCCATCTCACCGAACTTGATCCCACCAAAGCGTTTCCGGTCAGCCACGGGCTGGCGAGTGAGAGGGTGGACCGGACCAGTGTTTCTGAACTTCACCTTGTCTTCAGCCATATGGGTGAGGCGCTGGTAAAATGTTGGACCCATGAAGATGAGGGATTCGACCTTTTCTCCCGTACGCCCATCATAAACTCTTTCGCCGCCCCATTTAGAGAATCCGAGCCTGAAAAGATGAACTCATGTCATAGTAAAGCTGCAAACTGCTATAGTCATCATCATAAGTGGATCTACTTTTATCTTTGAAGGAAGAAGCCAACAGCCACTAGTAGTTTCATATATACAAATTGTTACTACAACACCCAACTATATAACCAATTAGGAAGGCAAAAATTAAGCATTAATAGACACATACCTATGCAGTTGGGCTGTTATATCTTCAACCGACGGTGTGGTGAAAGGGGTTGCATATTTTAGTCCACCTCCAAGTGCAATCCCTTTGCTTAAGGCAGCCTCCAAAAGTTGTCCAGGTGTTTGTCGAGAAGGAAATGCATGGGGGTTTATCACAATATCTGGAACTATTCCTTGTCTTGTAAAAGGAAAGTTCTCCTGACACTCCAGAAACCCAAGAAC